>PVHP010014219.1:0-39545 GCA_004024765.1 Zapus hudsonius | reverse complement strand
TGTGTGTCTGTGTGTCTGTGTGTGCACACATACTCGTGATTTGCAGTATTACTAAGTACCAATGCCACTCTAGGCATGGAATAACCTATAGAAAGGAATATTTGCTACAATAAATGTTACAGGCAAAGATAATTAGTTCAGTCATCCTTGGAAGATGTTTATGGGCAACTTCAAAAATATTCGAACTTCAAATCACAATAAAAGTGAGCTCCTAAAGATGTAGACACTGGTGCTCCTGGAGCAATGCACCATTTAGTTTTCATCAGGAAGACAAGAATATTGTTGTGCAATGGACTGGAGGGAACTTGAATTAGTTCAGTCAATTAAGTCATGATTAATTTATGTTAGATCCTGCTCTCTTGAGTCTATAAAAGCTAAGACTTTAGTTAACCATCAGTGTTTAGTTTAATAAAAGTAAAGTCCTTAAAAATGAATTCAGCAGAGAAAAAATAAGCATCTACCACTGGCTTAATCAATAGACAAGAGCCTCATTTTAATTTGTGTCAATAGGAGTTAAAATAAATTTGGAACCAAAGATTAACAAGACTGCTCCTTACAGATGGATAACCAGATTTCCTAGATAATTATTAACATGGTTTAGACAGTGGTTTCTACCCTGACACATGGCAAAATTTAAGTACACACAAGAGCAAAAGTCTTCCTTTCAGAAAGACCTGCCAGTAATGAGAAGTTCATGTTCTCTCTGGGTCTAAATATAAAGTCAATTGCTAGCACCTTCAGTGCAAAATGCTTCTGCAGAGCTGTGAGTAGATTGTGATTACCCTAATTATCCTTCTGAACATAATGCATGAGCCTAATGGGTCTTTGTGTGTGGACGGCATTTTGAGAGAGCATGTGGCCTAGCTGGGTTCCCAAACCACAGAGAAAATAATAGAGACTTATTCATTCTGTTCAAGAGAAAGAGGAAAATGAATCTCAAGAAAAATGCCTTAAGTCTATTCACAGAGTGGCTCGGGTCATTTAAACATTGTGCATAGCATTTGATTGATGACAGAAGTTGCATTTAGGATAAATCTTTCTTTAAAAGAAACCGGTGAATGAGGCACATACTTCAGGAATATCTTCATGGATGGTGAAGAACAATTATGTAGCTGACTTTACTCATATAGGTTTTTATTTTTGAAGCATTGAATAAATCCCACTGTTTAATCAGAATCATAAACAAGTCATGAATACTGTCATCATTAGAGTTGACTTGGGTAAAACAACTACCGCAGGTGATCCAGTGAATAGATTCCATAAGCTCAGTATCATGAATACTCTATGAAGAAAGTGCTAGAACAAATGGCACAGTGATGAAAATGTAGTTTGGAATCACAATCCTTGTGTTTATGTTACTATCCTGCCACTTACCAGTTAGATTACTGCTCTTTCTTTCTTTCTGAGTAACATTCTGTCTTTCCTCCTTTCTACCTCCCTTCTTCCCTTCTTTCCTTCCTTTCTTCTCCTTCTCCTCTTCCTCCTCTTCTTCCTCTCTCTCTCTCTCTCTCTCTCTCTCTCTCTCTCTCTCTCTCTCTCTCTCTCTCTCTCTCTCTCTTTCTTTCATGACAAGGTATTTTACTGTGTCTCAGAAAATGACCTTGACTGTGAGTTCAATATAGGTGAAATTACAGGTTCCACTGTGTCCTATTTAGTTGAGCAATCTTGAATCAGTTATTTATCTTACCTTCAATTCCCTTCATATTCATAACAGATACAATAGTGATCATTTTATTATGCAATCTAGATTTCAAGGGCAAATGTATACTAGCAATAACCCTAGCAGTTGCATAGCATGTAGCAGAAGCCTAAGATAGTGGCTATAATTATTATTCTGTTTAATGTCATGTGCATGTCCATGGTTCTAAGCTCTTCATTTTGTACCACATAGGAAGAAAGGACAAAATAGCATCAATCTGAACACCTGCTTCATTTACTCAAAAGACCTTCAGGGCTCTGGTCCTCTCCTCTTCTCTGAGACATAGTTTAGGGCAAACTTCAGTGTGACTTAGATGAAAAATGAAAGCTAAACATAGAATTCTTCCTGAGTAAGTTCTTACATTTCTCCTAAGTTTATAAACTATTATATAGTTACTATTATTTTTAAAATATATCCATATTTTAAATGTATATCCATATACATTTAAAGCCATAGTCACTGTGATATATATGTCTGAGATTATAACATTTACTTTCTATCTTATTTGTTTACACTTGATTTTTGAATATATAGTTACAGAGAAAATTTGAAATTTTTTAAACAATATTTTTTATTTGTTCCTAAGAATTCTGGCTAAGGCATATGTGTCAGATATGGAGTAGCTGCTCAAATATGTGACAGTGAGAGAGACATATTCTCCATGGTTGTAAGTGCTCCAGTGCTCCTATCCTTCGTGAATCCCACACTTCAAGTAGCAATCAAGCACAGACATCCATCCCTCTCACAGGCAATATGACATGAAGTAAGAAAAGTCCTATCTTTGTGACACAATGTTCCATTTCCAGTACGAAGAGTTTTTGGTCTTTGCCAAAGACCATCAGTAGATAATGATATAATAGCTTGAATGTTTATTTTTTCATCAGTAAAACAAAGTTCCTATTGGTCTAGAAAATCAGCAATAATTTGTTGAAATTGATTCATATATTAACTGCACTATAAAGGAAAAGCTCATCATATGAGGGTCTTAAAAACAAAACCAAAGGAAGTAAACAGCAAACTGGTGTGTTTGCTGCAGTAGTTATAAAGATAGCCTTGTGTAATGATAGTCTGATAGCTTAAGAAGACGAAACATTAAAAACTGAACTGCTTTCTGAGTTTGAAGAAAAGAAAGATTTGTCCATACTTTTCTTTAAAATTAGAAACACAAGGCACATAAATTGTTCCTTGTAGTTCTATGAGCAAACCATCTTCTCTGTGGGTTTTAGGAGACCTCAAAACAGTAACAATCACGAGGATTCAGGTTATCACTATCAGTCATACTTTACTTAGATTGCCATTAATGACTTCTATGTTTCTTTCCTACTTCATATCAGCTATGCCCACATTTTAGATTTGTGGCAATTTGAATGTAAAAATATGTCCCCCGTAGACCATAATGATAGAACTTCCCTGATTATATGTAAGCCTGAAATAAACCCTTTCCTTTCATAAGCTGCTTCTGGTCAGACATTTGTCCCAGCAAAGAGAAGGTAACTGCAATAAGATTATTTTCCTCATGAATCTTATCAAGGTGAACTCAACCAGCCCTGGAATATAAATGGATTGCTGTTGCTTGAGTAATAATTTTATAAATATAGCTGCACTCAGCATCTCCCTGTGAATATCTAATGGTTAACTCTACTTGTCCAAACCATAACATATGAATTATTCCTTTGACTTCTGAATCCCCATTTCAGTACTGCAGTGCAACATATTCTCTATGGGCTACTCTAGAACCTTGAAGGGATTCTCATTTCTTGCCTGTTCCTTGTCTAATGACTTCCATCACATGCACCATCAAGTTTTATTACCTCTACAGTTAAAATACATTATAACCCCAAATCAGTCACTGTTTACCATGGCTACATCCCTTACCCAATCAGCAGCTTCTTTTCCTGGATAAGGCAATGGTCTCCTAAACAATTATCATGTCCATCCTTACTCCACAAACGTATGTATAGTGTATGTCTAAAATGGAAATCGATGATTTATCTAGCAGACTATGTGATGTAAAGCACACTGGGAGGGGGTGGAGATTAAGTGCTTCTTAGGGCTAATGGAGAAGCAAAGGTGACAGTGCTGGCCCCGAACCTGTCAAATGGAGAAGCAGGCATGGCTGACAAAAGTGCCGCCCTTGAATCTGAGCCAAGCCAAGTAGCCAAAGCATGATCCCATGGGAGTGGAAAATGTCCAGCAGCCCTGTGGCAGCATCAGTACCCCAGGATTAAGGAGCAAGATTCAGTGGCCCCACCCCAAAGGTACAAAGGGGCTAAGAACAGCTTGGGAGGAGAGAATCTCCTGTCAGCCAAGCTGCCTGCAGGCTGTGCAGTGAGCTTCAGGGATGTAGATTCCACGAGTGGTCGCCTATCCTGAGGTTTGCTCTCAGTGATGCAGCTGCCTTTGATTTGTCTATGTTTCTCTAAGTAACTCCTTGCATGGTTAACTCGTATACATAACCCCACTGCACTCAGCGTTTCACTAAATTAGACTAGAGTGGAATTGCTTCTTTGGTCTGTTGTCAGTGTCCTAGGGATCTGGGGTGAATATATGCTTGTTGACATCTTCCCAGGAAAACTTGACATGATACAAAAACTTTTTAAATTAATATAGATTTTTCTTAACATAAATATCTCTTGATTATCTAAAAAGTATCCAAATCCACACTTAAATTCGATATTTACTGTTAGCAAAGTTTAAAAGTTATTTGATTAAAAATCTTTAAGTTTTGAGAATATTCAAGAATATTTTAATCAATTAAAATGGTTTCAAGTCAACACTTAAGATTGTTTTTTCTTTAGATTTATATGTGCTTATTCTCTTTCTTACTATCCATCAAAGGAGAGTCACCAGTTTCAAAGATCCTAATATTTGTAATTAGTCGCATATGTTTTTCAGAATTCATTGTTCCAGGCCAACTTACTTAAATTCTACTTTAAAGTAAGTCTATTTTCCTTATACAAAAATTATCAGAACTACACTATCTTAACTGAAATTAAATATTTTCTAAGGATTATTCCTGTGGGATTTCTTTGTAAATTCCAGGGAGCTTATATGTTAGAGGACATAGGGTTAAGTGCTGTGAGACAGGTGGAAACCTGGGTAGATCCGGCAGGCACTTCGCCACCTCCACCCTTAATCCTAAAACTCCTGGCTTCCTATTAGCAGTACCCAACACTTATATAACTAGAGATCAAAGATGTAGCACCCATTATCCCCTCACAAGGACCTCTGTCATAACAGAGAGCCAATCTAAATGAGATTTAAAAGTTTGTGCCCAAGGGAAGAGCTTGCTATTAGCTGGCAATGTATACAATTAAACTTAAAGCATGGTCACAGTGTTTTAATCAGGAAAACTTAGAGTCATTTCTGTCCTAAGGGGTAATAAATGAAGGCGAAAGCAATTGAACATGCTTTCTGAAGTGCTAAGTGATATATGGGCTCTCTTGAGTCACCAAATTGGAAGGGCCACATGCATAGTTAATCAACACAGCACAGTCATATTGGGGGAAAGGTGATAAATTTAACAGATGTTACCCTAGCAGGGGTCTGGGTAAAATGGGCTTGATCCACCACCTAAGTAATTAAAGTGATGTCTTTAAATACCTATTATCACATGCATGCCTGACTATAAAAAAAGAAAATGAATTTTTTTTTATTGTTATTCATTGTGAGTGGATTTAGTAACAGCATCAATGGAAACTGGCCACTGACTGATACTCATTGGCTAATATGTTGTTAGTTAAGGCAGATAATCAGATCCTGGGAGACAAGTTAATTCACCACTTCTCAGAATTTTCAGGGCTGATTGGAACAAAGTCACACTCATAGGAGACCATTAAGACCACACTTTGGTGATAAATTGCTGTTCCCGTAAGCTTCTCTCCTTCAAGGATAAACCTTTTTATTCTTTGACTAGAAACATTGTTTTTCTTGAACACAGTCTAAGAGAAAAGGACAAAAGGAATTCTTGACCAAAATATAGTCGTCTTCCATTTCAAGCAGGTTGGTTGCAATTTCTTATGTTTGTATGTGTGCTAAAATGGGAAAAAAATCATGAAGATGGAATTGAAAGTTGGAAGCTTTTTGAGAATGATATTTCTGTGTGCTGATATTGTAATCATTGTTTAAATTTTAAGGAGTGATAGATGAATTGGAAAGTACATTTAGTACATATTTAACTCTTCATAACAATAGAGAGAAAAGGGTTTTTTTTTTCTTTATTTTCCACCAAATTTCAATTTGTGTCTCCATATCAACTCTACCCACTAGCTGTAGATTTACAGCTGTATTGTAGCTGTTTAGTTTAGTGAGAAAAGACTGGTGTATTAAAAAATGGTCATTTTCCTTCCTCTTTGTAAACCTTAAGGGACAGAGAAAATGCTTCCTATCTGTCTTCTCCTGACACAGCCTCAGATTTGGGTAGAAAAGCTCCAATCAGAAGAGATAGAAGACTATAGGAGACACTTAAATCTCCTGCCTCCTCCCATGCCCTGTGACCACTCTGTCCAATCCCAAAGGAACTTTGAGGAAACAATGCTTAAACTGAATTTCAAGATCTATGGTGTTGAATTAAAAATCTGGTGAATGTTTTATTGATGACAATGTTCATAAAATAAAGCATTCCTATAGTACATCAATTTGATATATTTTAAACACTCCTCTTATCTAACCTGGTTTCTTTTCTGTCACCATTTGCTTAGAGTCATTTCTGTCCTGCAAAATTCATATTTTTTTCATAAATTCATAAACCTAATTGCAATCTGATGGTTTTAAGTAAGAACTTTTAGATCTGATTCAGTCTCGAGGATGGAGCCCTTATGATGGAAACAGAGGTCTTATAAATGGGTTCAAGGCAGCAGGATTGATCTGCTCACATCCCATCATGTGAAGACATGGTGTCTGTTCTCCCCTATGATGTGGCAATAAAGCAACACCTTGAAAGAAGAGACCAAGTAACTACCAGACTGTATCCTTGGTTTGGACTTCCCAGTCTGCAGAACTACAAGAACCAAAATTCTATTGTTTATCATATCCAGTCTGTGGTATTTTGTTATTGAGGTACCAATGGACACAGACATGGCCTCACAGGACTATGCCAATCCTTCAGACTGGTTTCTCAAATGCAAGACGAAAATAATCCCCATTCTATTTTCTTTCACGTTATTATTGCTACATTAATGAATGTTCCATTTAAATAAAAATTATAAGTATTAAAAATCTGCTTCCTTCCCAATCTTCTTCTCCTTCTTCTCCTCCTCCTTCTTCTTTTCCTTCTCCTTCTAATCTTCTAATTCTCTCTATATATCTATCTATCTATCTCTATCTCTCTCTCTCTCTCTTTCTGCAAGCTAGTGCTATTAACTGCTGAGCCTTCTCTCCAGACCCCAATTTGGCTATCTTAACTTCTGGTATAGCTTCAGGTGTGTGTACATATATACTGCATTATATAAATATATTATAGTTAATTTTATTATCTTTTCTTATAAATCATATTGTTTTCAAAATTGGATAGTATTTTAGTTCTCCCCTTATTCTATAAAAGAATAACTGAAAGGAATGTTTAGAAAGGACACAGCTTTTTGGGCTCAGAGTTTTGAAGGCTGGGAAGTGCAAGATGAGGAGCAGGCATGTGCCTTGACTCCAGTAGAGGTCATGGTCACATGCTGCTCCAGGCACAACAAAAAACCAGAACAGAGAAGGAGGCACATGCAGCAGAGGAAAGAGCCAGACGCTTCCAGTTGCTAGCCTGTCCCCACTGAATCCATCCATTGAGATAATCCCTCATGACTCTCACAACCTCTGAAAGACCCTCACATCTACCTTTGCATTGAGGACTAACCCTCCACAGGAGGTTTGCAGGGGATAAATCCTATGTAAACCATAGCAGATGGAATTATGAAAGGACTTCCATAAAGAAATCAATATACACTTTTACTCAAGATTATATTAGAGGCAGGCAATAAGAGCCCTTTGCTTGATGATTATCTCAGAGGCTCTTTCCCTGGTCCTGTTCCAGCTGTGACCTTAACAAGAATAATAAATAAATAAATAAATAAATAAATAAATAAATAAATAAATAAATAATAGAAGTAAGGAGGCATGCCTATCCAGAATTAACTTTTTTCTATTTTACATTGTTATCTAAAATCCTAGAGCCAGAGAGCCCCCTGTCCATCATTCCTGGGCCAGCTTCCAAGTACTGAAAGGGACATTCCTCTGAGGCTGTTCTTGATCTGGTACATTGCGTGCGCATAACCTGAGGACCTTGGCTGGTCTAGGAGATTGATTGAAAGTGAGTGTGAGAGAATGAAGTTTAAAGCACAGACTTAAATTGCTCACACGGATGTTGGAATCCCCTTCTGATGCAAGGTTACACTATGACTTAAGAAGACTTGTTGATTGATGCCAGCAGTTCCTTTACGGTCCCTTCATGCTCTTCTTCTTCAACATGCAGTATATGTACGCAGAGACAGGGTGCTTCTGCCTGCATTAACAAGAACAAAGCAAGACATTGGCAGTCAAAGAGTTTTTATTTCCTAACACCATTCTATCACTAGGTATTATAATTTCTTTCATCGTGGTCAAT
The DNA here is from genome assembly GCA_004024765.1 of Zapus hudsonius. Taxonomy (NCBI): domain Eukaryota; kingdom Metazoa; phylum Chordata; class Mammalia; order Rodentia; family Dipodidae; genus Zapus; species Zapus hudsonius. The sequence goes on along the minus strand of PVHP010014219.1, from coordinate 31,260 downwards.
CCAAACGTTTTTAAACAACTGGGTATTAATTTGATTTACATTTATTTAGATCATATTTTATCTGCTGATTGGACATTTCACTTTTCTATCTGTTCAAATTTTTCTCAAGAATGTTATATAAATGTACTCATATAGCATAAAACCTTTTTAAACAACTTGTTTTCATTCAGAAAAACATCACTGCTATTCCCCCCAAGCTGTTGCGTGTTGCAGCAGTTTCTTTATTGCTGAGTACTATTCCATGATAAGTTTGCATAAGTTTAATCATTCACTTATTGGAAGGTATTTTGGTCACTTCTAGTGTTTTTTAAAATATTTTATTTATTTGACAGAAAGAGAGAGGACAGGAGAGAGAAAGACAGACAGACAGACAGACAGACAGATAGACAGACAGACAAAGAGATAGAATGGGCTCACCATAGCACAGACTGCAAACAGACTCCAGATACATGTGTCACTTTGTGCATCTGGCTGCACTTGGGGACTGGGGAATTGAACCCAGATCCTTAGGCTTTTCAAGAAAGCACCTTAACCACTAAGTCATCATATCTCCAGCCCTTGGTTTTTGATTATTATAATTGAAGTCTCACTATGTAGCCTCGGCTGGCCTCGAACTCATGGCAACATGGTAGCCCTCTTGCTTCACTTTCAGATGTTGGACTTACAAGTGTGAGCCACCACAGGGAAGGCTTTAATTTTAGTATTACAAGTGAGACTTCTGTGAACCTCATATTTTGATGTGGCCCACAGGCATGGTGAGAGGTTATTGAAATTATTCTAGAGCTCTGTACCTTGAGTGCAGTGAACGCTACAAGACTTGTCATAAGGTAGCACTGAACTATTTGTAAACACTGCACCTACATCAAGACCCTGTTTCTGTTGTCAACACACAGTTACAAAAGATGCAGCCAGGGGCATAACTATAGAAGTGTGCAAAGGGAGCTTTGTGCTGTCTTTGTGATGTCTCGTGAGTCCCTAAATGTTCAGAAAGAAAATGGATAAAGAATTAATGGCTCCTTCATGTACTAATAATTACTCTATAAAGAAAATTAGCACTTAATAACTTTCAGGCTTTCTTTGTGTCTTTTATTTCTATAGACAATATTTTCTTGTCTGTACGACTTAATTTTAAATATAGCTTAATAAACTCCCAAAATCAGGCCAAAATAATACAATATTGTAGTCAAATTCATAAAACTTTACCATAAGGCTTCTGATTTTTGTGTCATCTGACAAAGATTGCTTTAATCAAATGATGAGTTATTATTTTAAAATCTACAGTTTTAAGATCTAAAAGATAATAGATCACCAAAATGGTTGAGAATTTATATATGGCTAATCAAAACCTACTAATCTGATTTCTACTTCCTCTCTCCTTTGTTCCTTCTCATCTCTGTGGTATTTATTTGGGCTAGACTCCTGGTTGCAGGGTGCTCAGCCTCATCTCTCCCCTTCTGACTTCTGCTCTGGCTCCAGGTGGGCTCAGCTCACCCCACAGCACAGGCACTCAGACTGATGTCTGGGCCTTGTGTCTCCTACTATCAGGATCCCAGCCTGACAAGAGTCTGCTCACTTGCCCACAAAGCACAAGGGTAGTTACACCTCCTGAGGAAACTAGTCAATAAGATACACAAGGCACTGTCTCCTGGCTTCAAATGATAGTTGTGGGTGGCCTCCTAAGTACTTCATAGATTACTCCTAACTCACCACAGCAACTTTAATAACATACCCACACATAACTTTCCCTTAGCCTCTGCTTAATAGTTCTTGCATCTTGAGTCATTTTCTGTATTATTTTTCAGCACCAAAATACTCGTCTCAGGCTCTGCTTCAAAAAAACATAAACTGAAACTTTTTTTGTAAGTATTGTTCTGTGTTACAGAATTTTTCGTTGAGCTTTCTGGAATCTATTCTTGGCTCAATTCTTGTGATTTAGAATATTGTTACTTTGGCAACTCAGCTGAATGACGTTCAAGTATTCAAATAAACATCCACCAAGCTTGAGATAAAATATTATATATGACCTTGTGTCACACAAATGGAAGAATTTTTTGCATTTTTATAGATTTCAGACAAAGCCAAATGATTCTTTTGTTTAGATAGATTAGAAAATTGTAGTAATTAAAATATTAGAATTAGAATTAGATGGTCTTAATATTACATAATCATAGAAGAGAAATTACCTTTTATTCCTCATTTCTTTGAACTCTATAATCAGAAAGAAGGGTTGCATATAAACACCTACAAATAAGGACAAACCATATTTTAATAGTCTCAAATTTCATTTCCATTCAATTTTAACCAGAACTATTAACAAATCAGCTAGCTGCAATTTTTCTATTATCATTTGGAAATAAGTTTATTATTGATATTTGGAATAACATCTGAGGGAAAAATGATAAAATAGCAATTTTCAACATGTTACTTATAGTTATTTAAAATAAAGTATTCTGAACTAACATTTTATTTTGGGCGTTAGTGTCACATTATGGTCAATATAATTTCCTGGCCAAACAAATCTTAACTTTTAAAAAAATGATACCATTTGGTTAACTCATTGATTTTAGAATTTACCCTATAGTTGACTAAGTAAGACTGCCCACAGAGGAGGATACCGAGCTGATTGGGGATGGGGAAGACGGGCATTGGGGAACTGGGGATAACAACTCATTGTTTGCCCATTAAAGAATGTAACTCATTATGGACAATAAAAAATGTATTTTTTCTAAATAAAAATAATTACTAGTTTGAAAAAAAGTAAAATAAAAAATAAAAAAATCTGCTTGTAACAATTCCAAATGACTTACTGATTTGCCATTTTATGTAGAATTTTGTTACTTGAATAATCATATTTTAAAGTGATTCATCCATTCAGGAACGGCATTCTTTGAATGTGTCCTGTGTTCCCGACTGGGTACAAAAAGATGGGAGTCTTTGAACCACACAAAGATGACATTCTGCATTTCCACACCGGACTAGATCAGCATCACCCAGAATGAGCAGGGCCATTGACAGAGACAACAGGAATCCATGGGAGCGCCCAGGATACCTGTGTGATCAATCTGTGGTGAAAAGACACTTTCCTCAGACAGTCATACCTAATTGACTTGTAATTTAAATAAATTTTTTCTATTACTAAATGAGCTTCCTAAAGAGAAAAGTAACTACCTGAAAAATTCCTTATTTTACCTTCCTATGCCTATAAGTAGGTAAAGCAAAGTATAAATCTCTGAACAGATTACTTCTGAACGTGATTTATTGGTAATGATTAGCTCTCTGTAAACAGGCTCAAAGAACAAAGTTTTAATATATGAAATTATTCAGGAGAAAACACCCCAAACACCTTCATTAAGTGCCCTTTGATAAAGGTAGAGTACTGTTGCTAATCCTAATTAAAGCTCTTTGTAATGTTCCGAGGGTAAAGAACAGAAAATTATGATCTAAGAGAGAGACACTGTGGCTGCTCCCATGCATTATTCTTTTGCTTTAGAAGATAAATGTTACATGAAGGTCAATCAATATTGAGAAGAAGAGTTTTTAGCCCACTTAACTGTAGTAATATTTAACATTTATTGAGCATTAACAATACATAAGGAACTGTTTAAAATTTGGAGTTAGTCATGGTCACTGGCCAAAAATAAAAAATGGTTATTTTATTCCTAACTGCATTAGAGTTCTATCCATAACTGTTACAACACCATGCTTTTTTTTTGATAGAGATTGAACTGTTAATTGTCATAGAATTTCTAACTACATTACTGACACTGGACAAAGAGACTACTGAGTGTTTGTGGCCCTTAAACACCAAGGGCAGTGACAAATGAAGCTAATATAAAATAATTGAAATGTACAGAAAACTCAGTGTGATCAATTTTTAAAAACTATTAGCAAGGATGCAGGGCATAAAATCAATATGTGAAAAATCAATTTCGTTTTGTATAATAGCAACAAGCAATGAAAATTGAATTTTCATAGAAAGTACCACTCAAAGATACAAAAATATGGCATACCCAGGCATAAATTTAAAGATATAGGTGCAAAATATAACCACGATAAACCAGTACAGGGAGAATTTAGGAGACCAAATCAATGGAGAGATTCAAAATTCAGATGATTCCAGAGTGAGGTGTAGATTCATTGCACTCTCAGCCCAAATCATGGCAGGCATTGGTAGAAGCTGGCACAGCAAGACTTAAAACGCCATAGACGTTTAAAGGCTGAAGGCTAGAACACAGTAGAGCCAGCACTACCTTCCAGTGTCTTCCAGCAAATCTGCAGCATCCAGTCAGTGAGGAATTACTGTAAAGACAGACACATCACTTATTGAGACCATGAGTGGTCCAGAAGTGTACTCAGGCTTCTACGGACAACGGATTTCCAACCAAGTTGCAAAGGCGACTCAGTAGAGGAAGGGTCATCTTTTCAGCAATTAGTTCTGGAAAATTTTGGGTGTGTATGTGCAAAAAAGTAAGCTTTGATTTATACCTTACATTTCATATAGTAATTAATAATACTAATAATATATTATAATAATAGAATAAAAACAAAAATTTAGAGCTGTATTTTTTTCAGTGTGTAAGAAAACATAGGAGAAAAATCTTCACAATGTTGGATAAAGATTTCTTAGCAGTCAAACATGCAGTTGATACAAAAGGAAGCAGATCCAGGTTTCATCAAAATTAACAGGTGTGTTCTTTAAAATATACTCCTTAAGAATGATAAGACAATTTACAGATGCAAAAATAAAACTCGAAGTCATATATCTGATAATGGAAGTGTACTTATTTATTATTAAAATTATACCATTTTTATGTGAGCAGTTTATGTCAGTAAAATGCTAAAAAATATATAAACACTTAGTGACATATTTTAACTACAAAGCATTCTGTAATTCATCTTCGGGTCTTCATTATTTCCCAGAAGCAAATGGAAAACAGCTTACAAAAATATCATTCTAAGCACTTTTCAGGCAGTTTTATGGAGTCTGAGAAACTCTTACCCACAGGAATAAAAATGTGAGCCACCTTTTCAAGAGCAGCTCAGAGTCCCAGTTATTTGAATGAACACTCACAGGACAGAGCAGTAATCATACCCACTCTTTAACCAGGCTCCAGACCAGCTTTCTGCAACTCACTCTCTCCACACAACTGTGCCCACCATGCTGTTAAGTAGAAATCACTTCCACAAATTCATCCTTTCTTGTATGGATGCTACATTTTAAAGTAGCTTCACCTAGAGGGTTGAGGTAATGAGTAGAAAATTTCATTACTAAATGTATAAACTTTCCTTGTGTCAGCAAGGGCATTCCATAGCATCAAATAAAGTCTGTATGCTTCTAATCCATCACCTTGTCTAAACTCCTTTATCTGCAAAGAGGAAAAATTGTAATTACCTACTGAAAGCTCTTCTTTAGACAACTATGGGAAATAGTATAGCATCCGTGGAACACCAGTGAATTACACAGCAAATATAATTGCATATAAATCATGAACAAAATGCTAATATAATAAAGCTATGAAGTGAAATTTGGAATCAAAGGCAGTGTGAACTGGCTTTTAGTGTCCACAGATGGAAAAAAATTATGAAATGAAGTTCCAATGTGAGTATAAGGTCAAGGTTTTATGAGAGAGAAAAAAGGAAATGAACTTTTTCCAAGAGAAATACAATTGTCTGTGTCCACGGCATTGTAAACACGGTGCCTGTAGCTAAAAGTATGACAGTCAATGGGATTGTGCCTTTGACTTTTTAATGCAAATGGGGGAAAGATAGTTCCATGGTCAAGCAATTTTGGGATCTTGAAGTCCTGTAAGAACACTCACTTTTTCATTGTTAAGTGCATCAAGTATTGTCTAATCTATTTAAAGTGTCAAGACATTGTTACCATTGAGCCAGAGGGTTAACATCAACCCATGAAAAGCCATAATAACTCAAATGTAATTTTTATGTGATACACTCAAAAATTATTGTTATGAATGAGACATCCCCATCAATACTAGAGGGCATTTTCAAATGAGTAATAGCTTAACATGGAAACATAATTAAATCTCAGATAAAAATGAGTCAAAATAATTTAGCAGCATTGTTAATATACAGTAAGTTGATTTGCTCATTCCATTTAATTTATCACAGTCCACATTGTGAAAATAAATAAGCCTAACAGAGTGACAGTCTGAATGATGAGCATAATGTATTCACATCATCCTTAGTTCCTGTCATCTTTCCCACGGAGACAGAGATCCCTAAGCAATGTGTCTCATTATTGATGAGCATAAAGGCTAGGTCTGCTGCCTGAAAAGGTATTGAATTGAAAAGCCCAGTCAGAGATGCAGGACAGATAAACCGCAGAATTCTGAAGCCCAATTTATCTTAATGTAAAATAAGGTTCTTGGTGATCAGGTAGCAATAGAAAATTAGAATTTTGTAGTCATGATTAGGAGATGCTAGCAAGAGAAGAATGGGTGTAGAAATGAAAATAGATCAAGTTAACTCATATGAAAGATATTGTGGAACTCAAAACTTAAAAAATTAAAATTCCTTTATTTGTTCTACACAGTAGCACTTCATGCCCTTCCAGTTTAAATTATCAAATAAAAGGTACAGCTGCATATAGCATTATTTTTGATCATTAGCACCAAGTGGGCCTCACAAAATATATCAAATTAAAAATATAGTCTCCACAGTCTTATATTAGAGGGCTCCAAAGTATTATTATTGTCTATAAGTAAGTTCCAAATATCCATCCAAAACCCTTCACATGCTTGCAGCTCATTCCTCACCTAGCTGCGCCTCCCTCAGTCTCACCAGTCACCTTTGACTTGAAAAACTCGTTGTTCTCCAGATACACTTTATGATTTTTTCTTACATACAAGGCAAGTTCTTATGTTTATGCTTTGCTGCAATAATACTGCTACAATAAAGGCTTCCCTGCCCCTTGCAAGTATATGGAGTCACTCCCTTTCTGCTTTTCGTGTAGTGACAAGACCAGAGAGAATCCAGCTGTAATTCAAAGCCTTCACTAATGATAATGTAACTTAAGCATAGTTTCCTCACATTAAAACTGCATTAGTTAAAAAATCGACTTGCGCATTATGAGGGCAAATGCCATCCTGTATGTAAAATGCGCTGCTCTTCCATGTTGCATTCCATGACTTCACTGCAAGCTTGATTCTGAACACACACGAATGCTTTGCACTGTGCTATGCCAGTAAAGTTTGTTTGAAATTCTTTAGTTCAGATTCAAGACTCCTGTGTGCAAGAAATTGCAGAGTTCTACGGTATATACAAAGTTTTCTGCAGAAAACAGAGACTGTTCATAACTACTGTTTCCTCCTGCCATTCTTCAGCAGGTATCTTTGTATTATGTTAGAATTTTTTGTTTTAAAATTTTCTATCTCCAGCAATAGGGTCTTACTTTTTAGCTCTGAGAGGTAATCAAGTGTTTTGGCAACGGTCTACATTGTTTGGGGACCTCATGGGTCTCCCTGGCCAACAGCTCATTGTAAGGGGGGGGGTGACCCAATTCTTGGATTTAACAGCCAGAGTCCATGGTTTTAAAGTTAAGCTTTTCCCATCTTCTGTCCTGACTGTCCTCCATCCCCTTTACTGACACCACAGGCTGAGGTCACAGGACATCTGAATACCATGCTGGAACCTAAAGGAAAACTAGCTCCCTCCCAGCCAGTGCTCATAGTGCTGGAGAGCTTTATTGGTGCTTCTGGAGGAAAATGGTCACCAACAGCATGAATAAGAGGGGACCCTGCAGACTATGAACTCAACCAGCTAGACAAGAGTACACACCTGTGCAATAGTGGCATGTATCCTCTACAGGTAACCAACTGTCCTCTGATTGGACAAAGGTTTACTAAGTGGGAGGAAAGTGAAATCTTGTTCTGGAAACCAAGTCAGAATCCCATGGTCAGAAAAGAGTGGGTTCCACACCAAAATCTTCCCAAACAACTTTGTGTACCCCATTTAACCCAAATTGCTCTCATACTTGGTTGGAGAATCTGTTTTATTTTACAGATAGCAGAGAAAATTAAGGAGAACCAAAATCCATTGATATGACAGTAATACAGCTAACTGCCCACCATGAAACTTCCCACATCTACCACATTGGCCAGGGCCCAGGAGAAATTGCAAAGATAGCAATCACTGCTGGCTCTTACTGCTAGCCTGACCACTAGCCACAGGGTGATGGTGACAGACACAGTGATTAATCAAAACCTATCAAAAGAGAAATCCAGAGGCTGAAAAAAAAACTCAGTCCAGCTGACTGGGATGGGGAAGGGGGGCAACGGGGAATTGGGGATAACAACTCATGGTTCGCCCACTAAACAATGTAACTCATTATGAACAATAAAAAAAAAACTCAGCATTAGGTCAGACTATAAACAGGCCTGCAATGACTCAGGGAACACTGCAGAAGAGGGGAAGGAAAGATCTTAAGAGCCACAGAGTAGGTAGGAATACTCTGAGGTATGGTCCCCCACTACCCCTTGGAGATTGACTGAGGCTTCCATGACCCCGCAGCAAATACCAGAAGCCCACTTAGGAGGACCCCCCCCCAAGATAACAAGAGTCAGAGCAAAGGGATAAAAGAGTTTAAAAGGTTATTATATATATGCATATATATAATGTGTGTATGTATATGTATATATCTGAATTATGATATGATAAATATTGATGGTTGATGCAGTAAAAATACTCTATTACAGTGAAAAAATAGCTGACATGGTAATTTGTAAAGAAAATATTAAAAATATAAAAAGGCAATAAGCACTCAAAAATGCTATCTCAGTTGCTGACTTAAGTTACATAAACACCATTAAAGAATTTTGACTCAAGTTTAGGAAAGAATTTCCAACAATTTCATAAATAATGCTAAATACATGTCAGCCATTTTGTACAGCAGATTTATGTAGAATGTGATTAGAAAATCAAATTATCGGTCCACTTTCAAAAATAGTAAAAGTTCCCTACATCTTGCAGAGTCACTTGGCCAAGATTCGATACTTTATGTAAAACACGCAAGAACATCCATCTCATTGCTTGCAGATTTGCTTTAACCTTATTAAATGATAAAATTATATGTGTACTAAAAAAATTTCTCAAAATAAATTTCTTTAAGAATTATTATCAGTAAATTTGTGATTTGTATAGCTGTTGTATATAACCTATATACACAGAGACATGTTAAAAAATACTCGGGTGAAAAGAGTCCCTAATCAAAGACCTCAGCTTACGTGAAAGGTAGAAACAACAGGGAGGAGAATAAAGGCATCATTAGAACTGTCTCAGGCTGTAGCCAAAATTCCCTGTATCTCCACTGCCTGTTTAACCTGGAAGTTGGGTTTCTAACATTGACAATGTTGAGAATATAAATACAATTCATTTCCTAACTGCTAGGTCTTTCCTGTTTTCCTGTACATCTTCATGTCTGCTAAATATTAAAAAGGTGATAACACGCCCATCAAAGACAACTGGGTGACAGTATGTGAAGCCAACTACTTCATTTTCAGTGAAAAACTCTGTCTTAGTATCTATCTGGTGACTAAAACTTGAGTAAAATATGAAATCCCTTTTTCTTTGAGGTACTAGAAATTGAAACGAAGGCTGAAGCATGCTAGACAAGTGTTCTATGACTGAGCTGTATTTCCAGCCTCACACACAAATCAGTAAATTTATAATTTTCCATCAACTTCCCATTGTGTGCAATGTTTATGCAAAAGCACTTAACCCTGAACTAGGAACAACCTGGTAATACTTAGGAGCATGCTTGTTTTAATCACCATGGACAACACAGTGACATCCTTGTCATGACCTTCAGGAAATCATTTCTTTAACACAAAGCAAATTTTTCACGTTATAATTATAAAATGGGCTTTTCACCAGAGTTGTATATTAATCTAGTTTACTTTGCTAAAACTAAATTTTTTAAAATCAAAATGGAAAATATTTACTTTTGTACATTTTATAAGTGGGTCAATTATAAATTCTTGACCTTAAAGTTTAAACCCCCATTGTCATAGAGCACGGGTTTGAATTTAATGAATAACTTATATAAGCAGGTGATCCACACTCTATAGTTAATGGGTAAGCAAACCATAGCTAAGTCACTGCTAGTTCAAGTGGTTCTACAAATCTTGAATTATTCTGTCACACTAGATTCACTACTCAGTTAAAATATTCTTTCTGATTAAGGGAAGTTAAAGGATATAGGGTGCCAAAGTAAATATATAAAAAATCAGAAGCCATAAGCCAGTGTCATGGTTTGATCCAGGTGTCCCCCACAAACAAATGTGTTCTGAATGCTCAATCCCCAGCTGATGACAGTTCGGGAATTAGAACCTCGATGGAGCTGTGTTGTTGGGAACAGGCTTATGCTGTTATAAGCCAGCTTCCCCTTGCCAGTGTTTGGCACACCTTCCTGCCACTGTTTGCAGTGCTGTGGCAGAGGTGATGTCCAGCCCTCTGCTCATGCCATCATTTTCTCTGCCAGGATGGAGTCTCCTCTCGAGTTCATAAGCCTAATAAACCCATTCCTTCACAAGCTGCTTTTGCTTGGGTTCTTTCTGTGCAGCAACAGAGAAAGTTGACTACAGCAGCCAATTTACTCAGAATTTTCTGTAGTCACCGCTATCAACTCTGCTGTCAAAAATTGCAATAGTAGCACCAAAACCTATGGGGAGGGAGTGTGGGAGGGGTAAATAATCAATAACTTTCAAATTGGCCCAGAGATCCACTTAGTGACAAGTGACAAGGAGCCTTTAACTAGGACTGGGATCCAGGTCAAAAGAATGTAAGAGTCATGGTGAAGGAGAATATCCAGAGACATGGCCCCCCCCTCAGCAACAACACACAAAGGATGAGGGCAACCTGGCTACCTGCTGTACTATAGCCCCCTACCCCATGGATCGATCTAGTACGCCATGGAGGAGGGTCCCCAGTGGGTCAGGGACAGGGAGGAAAGTAATGGGAGTACCATCATAAGATTCCCTCATATGTATGTAATTATGGATAATAAAGAAAAAAAGATTTGAAAAAAAGTCTTAAAATATTTACTTTTGGAATAAAGTATTTTAAAATCTTAATAAAATATGTATTAAGATTTTAAAATATGAGCTAATGTACTAATTATCTTTATATTAGTCTTTATAAAATTTTGTGTTGAGTACTCAGTTTCAAAAAACCTTAGAAATCATTGTTCTTGGGTGGTTTCATTTGAGAACTAGCCTCTTATGTCACTTCAAGTAGCTATACTTTTTGAAATTCACTCCAAAAAAGTTGCATCTGGTGAGAGGATTTTTAAAGCGTTGTTGATTTCTTTCTCCTTTGTAATTTTTTGGATGCCATCATACTTGTACAGTAATTACTGCCCCAGTATAGAGAGACCATAGCAAAAACACAGAACAAATAAGCCAAATTATTGGCTTTAAAATTAATATGCCACGGCTGAAGCAAGAGACAGGCATAACTGGAAGAAGCCTTGTTATACAAGTTTTCCCCTGGAAGTAATTGAGCAAGAAATCAATCAATTTAGGGACTTGGGTGTTGATGGTAATCTCTCCAAATGGAGTTTAACTTGACTTTCTCCCATCTGATATGAAGGATAGAGAAAAGGAGAGCTCAATGAAAGTCCTAAGACATCTGGAGCTCTCCTTACTTAGTAAAGCTCTCAGAAGTTTGCCTTGGAGAGAAATTCAGTATCCAGACCAAGGTAGAATGGTCTTTAAAAGGGCTTGGGTAAGGCTTCCAGGGCTCTCTTCCCGAGGGAAGCCTCACAGAGTCTCTGGGGTGTCATTGTAGAGAGTCAGGGAGTAAACACAGAAGAACATAGCAGCAAATACAAGCCTTGAGCAGTAAGGGTGAATGGACGAGATTGAGAAGAGGCAACAGAGACCAGTGTGGAAAGCGAATCCACACTGGAGGGGACGTAGGTGACAGCAGTGGGTTCCAACTTGACTACATTAAGCTTTTAAGTGCCTTGAGTCCTCTTCTAACCTTGCGTTCTCATGAGACCTCAACACATTGGTTTCATAATTTACAAAAAAAAAAGAAAAACTCAGATAAAAGAAGATATAATCACTATTTATTGCTACAAAGCTTCCACAAGTATAGGTTGATTGAAAAGAACATTTGTTTATTCACACTTTTGCAGAACAGTGACATTTCAGTCTTCTTTTAAGGTTTCCCAAGCTGGGAATAGAGTGACTTCCAGGTCAATTTCTTATCCCGAGGCTCAGGAAAAAATAACATCCATTTCCGTGTTCACTGAGATTAATGCTAAATTCACTTCCTTGAGCCATTGGAACAGGGGTCCTTAATCCTGTCTGGCTGTCAGCTGGGTAGTGCCCTCTCCTCCTGGAGCCTGACTGCACTCCTTCCACACAGCCCTTCCATCCTCAGTGCACCGAGGAAAACCCTCCCTCACCTTCAAGCCCCCACCCACTTGAAATCTTTCTGACTTCCCTGTCTCTTACCACTAAACCTAAATGTAAAGCTCTTGTGCTTTAGTCACATCCAACCAGTCATTCTCCCTAATAGTCCTTTCACTGAGATGGTAACTGAGTCTTCAAAATCCATTCACAGCAGTACCTATATTTCTTGTTGAATAATTGGAAGCAGTATGTCATCTAGAGACCAGGATTCTCAGTGCCTGGGAGAGTCTATAATAGAATTCTACCCAGCCCACATGGGGAGATATGCATTGGTTTAGGAAATCTGGAAATGACTTGTTAAACCCTAATTGATCGTGTTTATGCTGAGACATTGCTTACAAACTAAAATGTCTTTCATTTGAATGAGATAACTCACCCAATTTTTCTACTTCCCTTAGGTCAGACCCAAGACAATGGGAGTGGAGGTCGGCAAATAAGGAGATGTCAAAATGCATATATTAGAGTCAGAGGGAAGAAGGCTATTACTCTTCTCTCTCTGACCAACTTCTTTACCCACCTGGGTGTTCCAGCTTAGGTGAGGTCCAAATCTCTGTGTCAGACGTACAAGTTGGAAAAATTCAAAAAAGCAGCAGGATCCTTAACAGTCTTCTGAGGGTAAAGAGGGATAAGAAAGACTGGAAGGTGCTTTGAAGAGTACTCTTGAGATCCACTTGCAGTAAGAGTACTCTGATCCTTTTAGACCTGAAGCATTTCACAGTGAAATTGCTGCTAAGAAAGGACCCTCCATTTTGACGGGTGGCTGAGTGCTGGTTCCTGAGAATTGTGATTTCCCAATGAAACAAAGTAGGAAAATACTGAGGACTTCTACAGAGACTCTGGATTCCTCAGAAACACACACACACACACACACACAATGTGCACTAGAAGGATTTCTAAGCATCCAAGTGTCAAAATACAAATATAATCTACATGCTATTTGGCTCTTGCTTTTACTGTACAAAAGAGAATGTAAATCAATTGTTCAACAATATCATTATTCGGCTCTTGCTATGCACAACTGTTACTGGCAATTATCCTGTATCTATCCACAAAGCCAAGAGCTCTTTCCAAGAACCAAAATAAACAGCCAGTCTCCTTTGGGAATAGAGGAAAGACTGAATAAATTGAAGAAAGATATTCTTCGATCAGCATTGGGAGTGCTAAACAGCTCCTAAATTCATTCAATTCATAGTTTGTTTTTAAAGAAGACTGTGCTATTTATTTCTGTCCTATGGGCACACTCAGAATATAATGGTCGAAATGTCAGGGAGAATGAAGAAAAATGATTATATTACCCAGCAGAATAGATACATCTTTTACAAAAATAGAGTTAGCAGAGTCACTAGAAGCCCCAAGTGATCAGCTGCTCTGAGACATCGGCCTGCACTGGGAGCAGTGTACAAAGAACTTGGGAAAATGAGAATTTATATTTAGAAAGAAACAGCATCAGGAAAGATTGATCCTTGCTCATGAGCAGAGTCTTGAGTTCTGAAATCCCTAGATGTTACCTCAATTTTCTCAAGTTATTTTGTATTTTGGAACGGCATTCCATTCTTGAGGACCTCAGAGACTCCTTGTTGAAAATGTGTGTTTTCAGCCCTAATATAGGGAAATAAATGGCCTCTCAGTGTGCAAAGGGAGGAACATTTGGGATTCTAAACTGCTAATTCTATATCTTTAAGACAACAGAGACTTGCTGGAGAATGTGGCTATGTTTTTAACAAAACAAGCAAAATCAGTTATATATATATATATATATATATATATATATATATATATATATATATATATATATATATAATTGTTCTGTGTTAACCACTTCCCAAATGATGAGTGTTGACTGTCCTGAGTAATGCTCATCAGATTCTGCCTCCCAGATCCCCCACCATACCAAAATTCATCTTTGCCATTCCCACCTCCAGGTTACTCAACAAATTCCTGTACCACCCGCTTCCTGCAACCAGTCTTGCATAGAACTGACCCCTCAAAGCTTAAGTCCAAATGATTCATTTTTCTCCATTGTTCCACCCATTTTTATCTTTACATTTCAAACTGATGTGCCCTGCTTCCTCCACATGACTACAGCTTTCTTTTGCTAAGTTCCTGTAGCAAATTGAATAATAACCAACCAAAGATAGCATTCCTAATCATGGAAATTTGTGTTGCCTCATTTGGATAAAGTGCCTTTGCAGATATAATTAAATTGAGTATTTTGAGATGAAGATATTGTCTTGGATTATCCAGGATGGCCCTAAATGTCATGACCAGTGTCTTTATAAAGAGAAGCAAAGAGTATGCACACATGCACACACAGAAACTATGTAGGAATGGGGTCTCCTCAACCAGAGTTTTCAGACACACACTAGAACCATTAGATTTGGGAGACATCATCCAGCCACTATGATTTTAGGAATTCTAGACCCCAGAATTGTGAAAGAATGCATTTCTGTTGTGTTAATCCCTGGATTACACTCTAACACCTATCCTTGTGCAACTCTTAGTGAAATTTTAATCTTAGATTCAATTTTATTATTAATATTGTCAATACTGACATCCCATCTCTGTTTTCTTTATATTTGTCTAGTGTCTGTATCTTTCCTGAGAACTTTTGATCACTGCGAGTTCCAGGCCACCTGAGACTACACAGTGAACTCCAGGTCAGCCTGGACTACAGCAAGACCATACCTCGAAAATCCTAAAAGGAGAAAAATAAGGAGAACTTTCATTGTCAATATCTCATCAATTTTTTTATTCAATTCCTTGTATATAGCATGCAGCAAGATTTCGATATTGCACTATATTGTATTGAAAATAGTCCATTTTGATGTCCTTTCTTCTATTTTATGTGGATAATTTATTTAACATCATTTGCTGCTCTATAAATTGACTTCCTATTTTTTTTTACTTTTTACTTATTCTTACATTGTTTTCTATTCATTTAAAAATTTTACCATAGTTTTTACTACTGTTAGCACCTTCTTTATGTAATGCTAATTTCCTTAATATGTAAACCCCACATCAATAGTACATACAGTAACTTATTCCTACCTAATGATACTCTTATGTAGTTTCAGAGTCGGATTCTGATCAGCTTAAAAATGTCAGAACCGTATTCAGGGGTCCTTACTAGCTTCTCAGACTCCAAAGAGAAGCTCCTACTACTTTTTGACCAAGAAGAGTGGCTACACCTATCAAGATGTCTCTTAATTAACTATGCTTATTCCCTTTAATCCATGCTGCTCTCACTCTGGATGGGAGACTTGGGGTTGACTTTCTTTGTTTGGTTGTTCATTTATAGATGGTAGTGAAAACAGTGGAGAATACAGACCCATCAATATGACAAGAAAAGATAGCCAAATGTCTAGCTGTGATTTAAACACAAGTACTGCTCTCACTGCTAGCCTGACAACCTTCTCCAGAGAGATGGTTATAGACACTGGGGATACTCAAAACTCATCAAAGCAGAAATCCAGAAGTTGCAGAGAGCTCAATACTAAAATAGACTTATAAAGTAGACATAGCAACACTCAAGGAAATTAGAGAAGAGGGGATGGAAAGATTGTAAGAGCTATAGGGTGGGAACAAGTATCCTTAGGCAGTGCCCCCCTCCACCCTACGCAGAGAATGGTGGTCGCATAGCTGGATGATGAAGACCAGTAACTCCACTGATCAGAGCCCTCAGTGAAATGGGGGCAGAGGAGAGGGGATATACGAGGATAACACAAGAGAAATGGGACCAACACACAATTTGCTCATTTGGTAAAATACATAATATAAATAAAGAAATAAAGTCAGAGACAACTACAATGTTCTTCATAGGGACTGACAGAGAAAAGCACCAGACAGCTTAGAAAAGCTGCAGTGGCCAATCTGGAGAAGATACGCTCTCAGTGGTAAATTTAGCTGATGGTGAAAATTGCAGTAGGAAGAGACTTTGCATATGGTCAATAAAGATACATTTTAGGTGGATTTGGAACAGCAGTGACAGTTGAAGCTGCACACAGAACGTGGAACTGAGCAGAATTAAAAATGTTCCTCCGAACTGTGAAAAAAAAGGGAGTCAAGAAGATAGTTTGAGGAATGTGAAGTTAGGACTTCTATATTGCGAACTGTTTACCAAAAGTAGTATTACTATATTTACCAATAGTAATATTTTTCTAGCTTATTGCTGATCCCTTTTTATCCTTCTATTCCAGACACCATTCTAATTATATGCCCTTAACTGTAATAGGCCCCTGTAAAATATGTGGAGTTGTGGAACGTGTGTGTTTGGATGTAAATAAACTGCATTCTGCCACAAAAAAAAGAAAGAAAAAGAAAAAAGAAAATGTCAGAACCCATGATAACAGAAACACTGTTCTAGTTCCGTGCTTCCATGGCTGTCCACATCAACTGGCGAACGGGGGCGTGTGTTCTTCATGTGCAGGGGAAGCAGGGGGGTGTTCTCCAGCGGTGTGCTAACCATGCTCTGGCCATCCATCATCACATATGGTTCTCCCATTTCTAACAAGGTGGCCATTATATATGCCACCAGCATCTCCAGATTTCCAACATGAGACCAACCAGCGATATACGTTCTCATTATCAGCTGTTGTTCTAAATCACATGCAGGAGGAAAGGCTCAATGGAAATTTGTAAATATGATAGTTAACCTTTCAGTTTAAGTATTACATACAATGTTATTCTCTGAAGGTAATATAAGCTGTCATTTCAAATAGTCACTACCTTGGCTATCTAAAGTGGCTAACTCTGACCATTGCCTCCTGCCTTGGAACCTCCATAATGTCAAAGCAAGGGCAAGGCTGAGAAAGTTTACCTCTTTCCCATGATCCTATTAAGCATTCAAACACCATTATTTTCATAACCTTGAAACACTTCCCAAATATTCCACTTTTTCCTTTCCAAAGTGTAGGGATTTTTAAATAAAATAATGAAAAGCTACAAAGATTAAGTGTTCTGATAAGAATTTACAAACGATAATATTATATACCAGGAGAAAGAGAAATTATTCAGAAAGGAGAACTAAAAGATACCGAAAACATACAGCACTCCAACATCGCCAATTTCTTCATGGTTTGTTTCGCTCCTCGGTCCCTGGAAGAAGAAAAGGCCTGGAAATAGCAAGTTCCCATCATTCAACTCAGTGACCCACCACTGCACAGGATCATAATTTTGCAGCATCTCCACTATGGTGGCGGATTAGGCTGAGGATCGGGTCTCAAAGGTTAATTAAAACACCCGAGGAAGGATGCGGAAGACAATTAGAATGCATCACCAAACGTCAGCACTACCCTCACTTTATGAGATCCTTTTTATAGCTGGTCTTTCTAAATGGAGAACTGGCTTTGTGTCGCTATAAATTACATTTAATTGCAGTTTTTGTTACATGATTTACTGTATTCTTGTCTTCTTAATAATTCTAATTTAACTCTGCTATTGGAGAACATGGCTTCTTCTATAATTTTTCTCTCTCTAGTTCTGGAAGCCCATTCTTTCCCCTCAATGAGTCCACTATTGTCTAAACAGTGGGCGTTTGCTCACTAAGGTCGATGTTCTATATCACTAAGATTCAGCATCAACTTGCTCTTGCCTCATCTCTAAATGTAAGTTCAGTCACAGAATGGTGTTCTGTGCCTTACACTACGGCATTCTAAAGACCCCTAAAATAAGGCCTCATCCTTGAACACCTGCTATTATTAAAGTTTTCAATACTCTATGGAGTATTATATAGTGTGTTTTAATACATGTTATTTTTCTGTAAAATATAATAGAAGGTAGATTTATCCTGAATTCCAATGAGAAAGTCGATTACTGGAAGAAATTGATGATACTGCTTCATAATGGTGCCATGGCCTGAATCACAGCTGCACTGCCACTGCAAACACCAGAGTGGATTAAATTTTATCTGAGTACATGCAAGTAGAAATTCGTACCTGGAGATGAATACATAGATATTGTGTGTGCTGTCATTTTAAGAATTTTAATAAACTGAATAGATTAAAATAGTACATTATAGGCCATGTGGGGAAACGCAGGCTCACACATTTAACTTTCCTCTCTCACATATATGTGAATCTACATTAGGTCCTAATAGTTCTCTAAGCCATGTTTGCACCTGCCATCAAAGGTTAGCAAGTGGATTGAAACAGCTCACTCTCAGACTATGAAGAAAATCAACCCATGTTAGAAATTTTAGCAAAAGATAGAACTAAAATGTCCTCATTCCCTTACGGAGTATAAAGCCTCTAAAGAGTGAAGCATATAATCAATCACGAAAAGGCTGATATCATGATAGAGTTCAAGGTGTTCAACTTCATTTTTAACTTTTTATTTTGAACTGTTTAACTTAAAAAGTTGCAAAAGGAATAAAACAACCCTACACACTTGACCAGAGTTCCCAAGCATTAACATGACATTTTTCTCCTCTCCTGTCCCTCGCTCTCTCTCTTACTCCTATTATTTGTCCTGCTTTACACATTTTTATAGACCACTGGAAAGTCCATGGAAGATACATGTAATTCATTCCTGAGTGTTTCTGTATGTTACCTAAATATAAACATTGCTTTACAATCACTTTACAAAAATTACTTTACACTGCTTTACAATTTCTTTACAAAAATTTCTTTATAATTACAATCAGAATTACAATGAGCAGTATTGGAAAATGAACTATACTCTAACCTATGAACATATTCAGATTTTCCTATTATTTCACATAGAACCTTTATAGCACCAAGGAATATATATATATATATATATATATATATATTTCAGCCAGTCCTCTTGTCTTTTATGGCTCCTTGATCTGTGCAGGTCTTTGATGATTTTGACATGTGTCAGTACAGGTCATTATCTGGCACAATATCTCCCAGTTTGACATTTCCTAATTACTAAATGTTCTTTATTCCTGTGAAGAAGGAGTGTCGCATATGAGTGTTTCCCTTTCAGTGCATCATATCAGGAGAGACATGATATATATCTGCTTTGTTTCTGGTAATGGTAACATTAATTATTTGCTCATGTGGGAATCATTTTATTCCATATTAAAATCATTAATTTTCCCTTTGTAATTCAATATCTTCAGAGACATATTTTGAACCTATGTAGCCATCCCATTTTTATTGTTTTTTTCCACCCACTAATTTCAGCAACCTTAAATGATTCTGCCAAACACAGTCATTATTGGAGGTTTCCAAAGGGTGTGTTTCTTATTTCATCATTTGTTCTACATCTTGCTGTATAAGACAGTAATAATATGCTGCAAAACGGTAGTAAATATCAACAAAATGTAAAAGGCAACTTTAAAGACAACCTGGAATAATGTGTGCATCTAAATAATAAGTGACAGCAAGAGATTATAACCCATAAAAATATTGCAGCTCATGAGTCCAGTCTGATGAGGATTTATCAGAAGACAGATAATATTCCCTGAAAGAAGACAACCCACCTTTGTAGACATTTTACAATGCAAATATTAAAAATCATGAGTGAACACAACTTCAGTTTTCAAACATAAGTGCCATTCGTTACCAAAACAAATACAAATGCTACACTATCAACTTTCATCAAGCATTTTCAACAATTAGTGAATCAGTAATGTAAAGCACTTATTAGAATAGAAAAATTCAGGCCACCTGAATAAAAATCTTTTCAGAAATCAGTTTCACTCTATGCAAAAATTAAATAAATGTAACTCTGTAGGCCAGCAATTCTACTTAAAATATAAGTATAAATGCGTGCATTTTAATATAGCATTGTCAACAGTAGCAAAACAGTAGCAATCTTATCTATTTAATATACCATGATGTAGATGATTTGGATTTCAAAATAATTGGTGTGATAACGCGATATACATATGTATATACACACATAGACACACTTTTATACACAGATACATATACTGCCCTAACCTACTGATATAATTGTCTATAAAAAGGAAACAATAATGAACACTCACAGAGCTGCACAGACTATGAAGGCATCTTCATTTTATGTTGCCTGGTATCCACAGGCTAAGGAAAACTTTATTATTGTTTTTTTAGTTTTTAATTTAATTTATTTATTTGCAATCAGAGAGAAAGAATGAGTGCACCAGGGCTTCTTGCCACTGCAAACTCCAGATGCATGTACCACCTTGTGCATCTGGCTTTACATGGGTACTGGAGAATCAAACCCAAGCCATCAAACTTCGCAAGAAATCACTTTAACTGCTGAGCCAAATCTCCAGTCCAAAACTTATTGTGTTAATGACATTAATTATTATTATTCTTTCAAAACGTTCATTCTGGCTGCTATTATTTCAACACAGTTTTAGCATAGTTTCGACATCATATTGCATACTATCTCTTTAAGTAAGAACCTCCCAGTCATTTTTATTCTTTTGATGAACAATTGAGGACTGCAAAGCAAGCCATTTCCCTCGATTCTCACTCTTGCTTTGAACATGTCTCTAGCTGTGTGCATCGATACCTCCTAAAAGAAAAAATGAGATAATGAAATGAAAGCCATGGAGTTGCAGAAACAAATAACTGGGAAACTTGTTTTGCATCTGGGCTAATGAGTATTAAACTTTTAATTTTTTGAATTATCAAAGTTTCTAAACATAACTACTGTGGGTGTTTCCATTAATAATATGTCCTCATAAAAGCTGTATCAAAATATACTAATTATGGCATTACCATCATCTCCTTGTTATGTGGACTTATTTTATATTCTCATGGTTTTTGCAAACCAACTGGCACCACAGCATCGAAATTCTATGAACATAGCACGAATCAAAGACTATTTCAGTTGTCTTCATATTTAATTAGAAAAGTGAATCTGTGACCTTTCTGTTGAAGAGTGTTGAATGTTTTTCTTAACAAATTTCCCCAGGCAAGAAATAATTATCATGAAATGAGAGAAAGGTACACTAAAGTACATAGCCAGGAGGTGATTTATCAGCTAATAGGGTATCTCACTGTTTGATATCATGCAAATTTCTTATCATTATGGAAATTTAATTTGCACCTTGATTCCTTTGTGCTTTCCTTAAGTCCAGTTCAGCTGTTAAGAGTTACCTTTTATCACAATAATTGTAGCTCTGATATATTCCTCTTTTACCGACAGTTAAAATAGTCAAGAAGACATCTGTGGTGTAATGATTTGGAGAACACAAAGCAATTCAATGTTTCCTTGGTAGTCAAAAGCTCTTTAATGGTGCTGTCGATTGTGGTCACAGTAAGTTGCAGCCACTTGGCTTGGTACTGAGACTGGGTACATTTTGAGAAGTAGTGGCAACTGAGTAGTCTAATTCTTCATTCCAATAATCTGACCCTTCTCTAATTTAATAGCACATGCAAATTACAACCTTATTCAATGGGCAATCTATAAAAACCAAGAACCAGCAGATCTGTTAGTTAGAGCTTAATTTAGGATCTGGGTGAAATTTCTATTAGAGTATTTTCCTAGATTGGCCTCTAGTTTTGGTAACACATTTTGAGGTTGTTTTTATTTTATTTTCTCATATGAATTATTGGACCATATTACTTTATAGTTTCTCTCACCTCAGTCCCAAAGAGATGTAATGATATGCAAAATCACAAAAAAACCAGTCTCCCTACAACTAAAGTAACAAAAAGTGATGTCATGGTTTGATCCAGGTGTCCCCCACAAACAATTGAATGTGTTCTGATAGATCGATCCTCAGCTGATGGCAGTTTGGGTTTTACAACCTCGATGAAGCTGTGTTGTTGGGGGTGGGCTTATGGGGTTATAAGCCAGCTTCCCCTTGCCAGTATTTGGCACACCTTCCTGCCGCTGTTTGCAGTGCAGTGGCACAGGTGATGTCCAGCCCTCTGCTCATGCCATCGTTTTCCCTGCCAGAATGGAGTCTCCCCTCGAGTCCGTAAGCCAAATAAACCCATTCCTCCACAAGCCGCTTTTGTTTGGGTTCTTCCTGTGCAGCAACTAAGAAAGCTGACTGCAACAGTTTTGGTACCAGGACGTGGGGTCATCTGTTGCTGCTTGAACCCTGATCTTGTGGCTTTGGGTCTTCTGGAAGTGATCTACAGGAGGAATGTGGAAGGACTTGAAATCTCGGCCTAAGAGATGCCTCGCAGTGTTGTTGAGTACAGCTTCATGGATCATTCTGGTCAGAGTTTAAAGACCTGAATGTAATGAGAACTATGGACTGTGAGGTTTTGGCTTACGAGGGGGAGAAAGAACTTGGTCAGGACTGTGCCAGAAGCAGTTTTGCGTAAAAGAATATAAAAATAACATGTTTTGGATGGTGTTTGATCAGGAGCAAAGCACAATGAATAACTGATCCTGGAAAGGATGTGCTGCTGGTGAGCCTCAAGACCACGGGTTATAGTGGCTTCTCTACCCAAACCCTCAACTGGGAATAAGCCTGAACTTTTCTGGGCATTTGAACCACCTTAATGTATTGCAAATATCAGGTAAATTCTGTTTGTTCTCACAGTTCAGGAAACAGTATGCATGTCCAATCTAATCTTTTGAGGATATATAAATTAAAGCAGAAGGATTAAATTCAAAAAATATTTACTATGGGCATATATACTATGTTTGCTTTAATAGATGTGAAAGACACAAAAATAATCAAAATGTAGATGATCTCCTCAAGAAATCTTCAGAAAGCAGAGTTTGATACCTTCAAAACTGTGCATGACACAAGAAGACAGAGAATGAAGGAGATTCTACTATTGACCAATATCAGTATCTACAGTGTGTTTCTCTGCTTAATCTAAACTGATCGTCCTTGTGGTGGTTTGAATGTAAATGCATGGTATGCCAGAGCCTGAGGTTTTTTCTGAATAACACTGTTTGCTACTTAAATCTCCAGCAGGCAGAGTCCTGCTAGAAGATGTGTGTCACTAGGAGCTGATCTTGATTTTTGCTCTACTAGGTGTGTAAAGGGCCAGCTTGGGCTCTGGCAAAAAGTTCTGCCTCTCTGCTATGGATATATGGCATGAGCTGGGTTCTTCCACAATGATGGAGCTTCTCCTGGAAACTGTAAGTCTGAAATAAATTCTTTCCTCCTTTAAGCTGCTTCTGGTCGGGTATTTGGCACAGCAACAAGAAGGTAACTCCAATTAAAAAAAAATTGGTACTAAGAAATGGGGTCATTACTGGGTTGAATCTGTGTGGCTTTTGGCCTTTTGGAATGTGTTTTTCAGATGGATGTGAAAGGATTTGGTATTTTGGACTGGAGAAGCCCTTTGTAGCGCTGTAACCAGAGCTTCATGGGCTAGTCTGGTGAGAGTTTAAAAATGCTACATACAGAGATAATTGTAGTGTGTGAAGGCTTGGCATATGAACTTTCAAAGGGGAAGGAGAGGACTTTGGAACTGGGCTACTGGTGGAAAGACTGTGTTCTGACAATACCCTGAGAGTTTAAACGAAGTTGAATTTAAAGGTAATGGACTGGCGTGCTCGGCAAAAGACGCCTTATGGTCAACCTCTGGCCTCCACCCTTACATGCATACATGTTCACATGCACACATATGTAAATGCATGTGCACACATTCACACACATACATGTATACTATACATATGAAGCAGAAGGAAAATTAAGCAAGGAAACAAATAAAAAATCAACAAATAGGATTACATCAAAATAAAAAGTTTCTTCATAGCAGAAGACATAACCAACGAAGAACAAAGACACTCCATAGAGCTGGAAAAAATATTTTCAGACTATCTGACAAGCAGCTGATATCCAAATATATCAAAATATAAATTTATCAAAATAGAATGACTAACCAATATGTACATAAAAAAGAGTTTAACATCACTGTTCATCAGGGGGAAAATGTACAATGAGCAGTTACTTCACCCAAGTAGGAATGTATAATATCAAAAAGATTAATGATAACAAATGTTGAGAATGATGCAGACAAAAGGGAGGCCCTGCAAACTGGGACAGGAACCCAAATTAGTAAAACCATTAAGGAACCACCATGGGGGTTCCTCAAACATTTTACATAGAACTGCTAAATGATTCACCAATCCTACTTCTGGGTTTCTGTCCAAAAGAAATGAATCAGTATGCTAAAGAGATGTCTGTACTCTTATGTTATTTTAGTGCTACCCCCAATAACCAAGAAAATAATTGATTATGAGCATGCAGCTAATATAAAACAGTGGGGAAACCTCTGTGTGGTTTTATGATGGTGCATTCATAAAAATTACTTTGTCAGTTTTTTTTCATATAGTTCTTTCAACAATATTTTTAAGCAGTAATAAGCAAAAGAAACCTAAGTAGATTGGATGCAGAAAACACAAGGAACCTGGTTATAGAGGAAGTTGTATAGTTCTTTGGAAGATGGGGATTTGAATAGTTTGGAGCACAGATTGAAGAGAATCATGGGCAAGAAATAGCAGCATAAGCAAAAGCCTGCCAGCCTACATTTAATTAAAATATTTTTGTCATTCTTATGAATTTAATCATCTACCTCCTCTTAAGCCAGTGATAGCTCATCTATCCCATTTTATTATTTAGTATTTTTATTTTGGAATTTCCTCTGTATGACTGTTGCCACATAATGATACTGTGTCATCAGACACATAATAGTGTAGTCAAGGATTATTTTTCCTCATATTTCAACAGATACTTTTTATCTCCAGGACATTATTACCCAGTAACATTCCTATATTGTATGAAGAAGTTACTAAATTTTTTAATTTGATGGAAATGAATGATGAGAAAAAGCCACTGTGCTTGTAACTGTGTTTGAGGTAAATCTTAAACTAGACTCTTAGCTTATACAACACAGTCATCTGAATTGCTGGGATTGTTGGTGTGGATAGAGAGGGAGCCTGACAGCTACGGCTTCTGATATAATATGAACTCACAAACTTGCATACCAGCTTCTAAAGTATGCTGATATCAGCCTCTTAATAATAATAATAATAAGAGAATAACATTTTATATAGTTGGACTGTATTAAGTTTAACTGGGTCTTAAGTTGACAAGGAATTGTGTCACCAAGGAGATTACAAGAGTACCAACAATCCTGGAGAAGGGACAAGAAAAGGATGAATATTATTTCCTCTTCAAAGATCTTCAGCAAGAAAAGAAAAGTCTCCAAGCAGAGAAGAACTTGAGAGGGAGTGAGATTACTGACAACATCACAATACGTACTCATTTGTGATGTTTGGAATATTTTATATACAACCTAGAATAAGTAGAATTAGAAAAGCTACAAACTGAATTTAATATTTTCACCCCCAATTACAGTCATCCTATTGCAAATCTCATAGCCTAAATATGACACTTCAAAATATTGGACCTCAAAATGGAAAAGTAAATTCTCTTTGTTAGTTCAATGGTATATTGTCACACACCATAATTCAAGTCTGAATAGCAATGCCCATTAATGGTTAGAAGAAACTGGACAGGTGATTAAAAAAAAAACTTTTTTAAAAATATTAAGTAAACTAATAAATGTAGAAAACTGTGTTCATTATTTATGTTCCTATGAAAGAATAGCAGAAGAATGTTATTGTTCAGTTAACTGGAACACAGATACTGAGAGATTTGACTAGGAGGCAAGCCACTCTTATTTTTTTAAAAAATGACTCATTCATAAATTGAGTCCCATAAACGAATATGTGGTATCTTCTTTATAGTAAAGTAGTGCCATAGTAAATCACTAACAAAATAAATTCTTGAAAATTTGGCTTTATAAAATTATATTAACTATACAAGTATTTTCACAGTTAGAGGATAAGTAAAACAATGCAAAGAAAGCATTTGAGGTGGAGCACACCATGATCCCAACACTCAGAGGTAGAAACAGGCAAATAAGAAGTTCAAGGTCATTCTTAGCTACAAGGTGAGTATGTGGCCAGCCTGGGATACATGAGACCCTGTTTCAAAAAAAAAGAAAAATGATGAGGGAGTATAATCATTGCAGTCAGCTTTCTATTTGCTGCGCAGGAAGAACCCAAACAAAAGCAGCTTGTGGAGGAATGGGTTTATTTGGCTTACTGACTCGAGGGGAGACTCCATTCTGGCAGGGAAAACGATGGCATGAGCAGAGGGCTGGACATCACCTCTGCCACAGCACTGCAAACAGCGGCAGGAAGGTGTGCCAAACACTGGCAAGGGGAAGCTGGTTTATAACCCCTGTAAGCCCGCCCCAACAACACAGCTCTAGTGAGGCTCTAATTCCCAAATTGCCATCAGCTGAGGATTGATCTTTCAGAACACATTCATTTGTTTGTGGGGGACACCTGGATCAAACCATGACAATAATGATACTGAGTTTTATGCCTACAAATCATTTTAAATCACCAGTGGCTATGTCCTCTTTAATTGAGAAAGCCATAGAAATTGAAGCATAATGAATCACACAATAAAAAGAAACAAAAACATCCTGAAAAGGTAAGAAATATGACTTAATATATCTTAATTTGTATGATAAATGGAGTAATCATTCTCCTTTACAATAAAATTTTGTTGTGATTTTCTTTTATAAATTTGAAAATTTAAAACATTAAAATATCTAAAAACATCGAGTTAATACTGTTACATGGTTCAATTAATACTTAGACTTTAAAAGTGAATTTATTTATAAGATGGATCACAAAGAAAATATATAACAATTAGCAGAAAAGATAATGGTGTGCAACAGAATAAAAACAGAATCTCAGGAATATAAAACAAAATTTAATGTATTAGTGAGCCAAACATAGGGCATTTAAATTTTAAAGAGATTTAAAGGGAGCCTTTATTAACAATGACCTTGAATTTCATAGTTCTATCTTGGTTTCTGTTTCAAAGCATATATGGCCTCCCCCCCCCCCCCCCCTCCCCCTCCCTCTCCCTCACCCTCGCCCTCTGTGTGTGTGTGTGTGTGTGTGTGTGTGTGTGTGTGTGTGTGTGTGTGTGTGTGTTTGCAGTACTGGGGATCAAACCCAGAGCTTTGCAAATACTAGACAGGTGATCAGCCACTGAGCTACAGCTCCAGCCCAAAGCAAATTTTGCTTTGCATGATAATTATATTTGATATGATATTGTATAATGCTAAGTGACTGTATTACCATGGCTAATGTGCTACTTTCTGTAACATCACATTAAAGTCAGTACATCCTTGAATACACACTTTGGAGAATATCACAAACTCATGCTCTGAAGGAAGAGTGTCCTGCCTTTTTCTGCAGCACCCCTCAAAGAGTTCTATGAATTCTTGTAAGCACACACCTTAATGAAGTGCTTCCCCTTCCCCTGTCTTTGCCCTCCAGAACAGAGAGCACACACATTAGCCATCCTGTAGCTGCAGCACTGATGGCCCTGACACATTGTTTTCTAAACACCTTCCAGGTTGCTATGGTGCCCTAATGAAGCATAAAATGTTCTTTGTGATAAAGGTCTGTACACTTCTTAATAAGAATACAAGAGAATGATATCTGCAACGGGATCTGCCGTCCAAGTCTCTTCTCTTTCTTCTTATTTGAAAAGAAAATCTGTTTTCCCCATGTTGTTAAATACTGAATTTGATTGAATGCTGCTGCGGCCAGCACAATGACGATGGCTTTGAGGAGTTCACAGTGGAAGGCTTAATTCCTGTTTTTAAAAATCTTAAATTCTAGCCACATAAATGTGACTTATAGACATAAGACTGTGGTTTTGTCAATTGTACAGAAAACAATTACAATTTGAGTGTCTTGTGAGCAACTTCCTTGCACTTTCGTATCTGATGCTCACAAAAGTATAGTTACATGGGTTATATTTACAGGTGAGAACAAAACTGAATTCCTGGACACTAAATATTTTGGCCTAAAATCACATGCCCAGTAATGAATGGCAGAATTCAGTCAAATTTCCATGTGTTTTGAAAGATGGCAGTGGAAAGGGAATCCCTCTTAAGCCTTTGAGGATGAAAGCACGAAAAAAAAGCTTGCAGCAGAGGGCATGCTGGGAAGAGACAAGTAGGTATGGAGGGGGCATGAACTACAACAACAAAAAGTCTGACTTGAGGCGTAACTTGAGTAACTATTATAAAAATGGAAGACAGACAGAAAGAGACTGATCTAAAAATCAAAGAAATAATAGCTAGAATGTGACTCCGTGTGAAAGTGTGTGCTTAACTTTTTCCAGACAGTGGATTTGATCTGTCTGTCTATCTGTCTGTCTGTCTGTCTGTCTGTCTGTCTGTCTGACTGTCTGTCTCTCTCTCTCTCTCTCTCTCACACACACACACATACACATCAAAAATATGACACAATAATTCCATATTCCTTGCTTCCTGACTACATGTGGGGACATCATATACTATGCCTCCCTGGAAAGCAAACATCAACTCTATGAGGACATCATAGAGGTTTTTTAAAAGAGGCCTTTGGCTGTTGGCATTAGACTGAGCTCCAGTGAGTGCGCTGAGAAGACAGTTCACTCTCGCTAGATAACCGCATGAACTTCTAGCTGCTGTCTAATACAGTGGGTGAAGCTGTTTAATATGTGCAGAGTTGCAGTTCAGCAAATGAAAACTTTCTGGAGGTTCATTTCACAGCAATGTGAATACACTTAATATTACTGAATAATATACTTAAATGGCAAAGAAGGTAACATCTTTATGCGTTTATCATAATTGTAAAATACCTTCAGCGGGAATGCAGCAGCCTCTGAGGAAGTAGTAGCAGCATTGTGTGGTGGAGGATAGTCACCCCACCAAGCAAAAGGTCCTGTCAGAGACCTTAGAAGCTTCTATCCTTGTCTTCCTTCTCTGAGGAATTCATGTTTATTTTATCAAATTTCAAAAGAAGTACAAAACCAAGGAATCTGACAACTACAGATGAATTCTCCAAAATTGCAACAATTAAGCCTAGAGCTGCCGTTAAAGACTCACACAAACCGGGAGACCACCAAAGCGATCTGTTCTCTCACTGGTGAAGATGCAAGTCTAAAATGAAGGTGTCCGCAGGGCTCTGATCTCTCTGACACTTGTCATGGATCCTTCAATGCCACCTCTTAGCTTCTGGAAGATTGCTGGCAACCTTGGGCATCCCTTGAGTTGCAGGTGCATAACTATTTCTCTGCTGGTGTCATCACTTGGGGTTTTCTCTGTCTCTATGCACGGCAAGCAAAAACCTATATGCACAAAATCTCTGCATAGTAAAATGATGACCAGATTATAGCCATGTAATAAATGAGATAGATTCCTTTCATCCTCTGCTGGAGCCCCAGTGCATGATTCAACATGGCAACACAGAAATATTTGTGAATAAGTGAAAATATGTAGTGATTTATGGCCTTTGGTCAAAATCAGAACTCTAGCACAGACTTTGCAAATCTAGTAGCATGGCTCCAATAAAAATTTTCACAAACTTTTTCTAGCTGTAAGACCTCCCTTTGACAACTTTTAAGCATCTTAATCATTCTTTTAATATTTCTATGGAAATATAACAAGTCCTGAGGATTTTTTTTGTCAAAGTTGTGACAAATTTTCAAAGAGAAGCATCAGGAGAAGAGCTGATTATTGTGAGGATGAACCAAAGCGAGGCCTCTGCAAACATGAGAGGCTGAAGTATCATTTTCTATCCTTGCTTTCATAAATGTGCTTAACATTTTAAGAATAAGGACCCCAGTGGATAGAGGACAGAGAGGAGGGAAACAGGGACACCTTCACAAGATTTGCTCATACAATGTATATACTTATTCATAATAAAGATATTAATTAAAAATAAATGGAATAAATTTCCTAAAAACAGAATCTTTCAATGTTCATCACTGCCACTGATCACTAATATTAGTATCTTTGTCCTGAGGTCAATATATGCAATGATTTGAACTTTAAATTTGCCTTATTACACTAAGTAATATATGAGATATACGCAAACACTTTTCCTATGACACCATGTACCAAAAAACATTTTAAGAATTTTAAAAACAAATAAACTAGAAATAAATCTCCAAAAACAGATGGCCAGTTAAAACATTATGTGATGTCCACATAGTGTATTCCATATATGTATAACATAAATTAATAAATATTTAACATTATAGGAAAGTGTTCAGAGCATACAATTCACTGAATATAAATTATATTATGAACACTATGTGCAATGATTTTATTTTCCAGTGTTTATGTAGTAATAAAAGTTCCAAAATAGCATAAGAAAATAAAAGCCAAATCAGGTACATTAACTTATTAAAAGTGTTTAATCTTGCCACTGTTGTGGGTTCCTTGTGTATTTATACAATATCTTTGCTTTTCAAAATTTTTACAGCTGATATACATTTATCAGATAATGTACATATTATCAGATAAAGCATACTTAAAGTTCAAAAACTAAGCTTAAGACTGTCAGTCTCCTTAATTAAACATCTGCTTGGAAATGAAGTGCAGATGGGGAAAAAATTGCTCCTACCTTCAATATACTTAGCAAACATCAACTCAGACAGGTTGTGGTGATTCAGGAAAACAAGCACCCATTTTAAGCATAACTAAATTACTAAAAACTTAAATCAAACTTACTTTGTGGTTACATACTATATCTCAACTCACTAAGTGATAATTCAAAACACATACCTGGGGCTAAGAGATGGGTCAGGGGATAAAGTGCTCACTGCTCAAGCTGGAGCACCCCAGTTCAATTCCCAGACCCTATGTAAAAAGTCAAAAGTGTTGGCTGGCTTTTTAAATTTCAGCACATTGATGTTGACAGCAAAAATGGAAGGCAGAAACAGGAGAATTTCCCAGAAGATCCTGGTGAGCACAGCAAAGGATAGCAGAGCAAGAATCCAGAGAGAGAAAGTTTGCCTCGAACCAGGTGGAAAAGCAAGGATTGACCCAACAGTGGTCCTCTGACCTCCACA
>PVHP010014218.1:0-39653 GCA_004024765.1 Zapus hudsonius | reverse complement strand
AAAAAAAAAAAAAAAAAAAAAAAAAAAAAAGAAAGACACTGGGGGCAGAACCCAGGTGAGCACTAGAGGGGAGGAGGAAATAAAATCCCACTTCTATTGGGGTGCCTCCAGGTGCCAGTGTGCTGCTTTGTTCTTGCTACCCTCCCTCCTTGGTTGGTGGATATCAGGGCCCATTTGCTCACAAGACCAGAGCCCACCCCTGGAGACATTCCTGGTGGCACTGCCTACTTGGTTTTCTCTGACTTTCTGAATCATGGAGCCTACAAACATGGGAAATATCAGAACACTGAGCCCAGGATGAGAATGGGTGAGTCCAAAGTTGTTACAGACAGATGGGGACTTCTTATAAAAGTTTGTTGTAACTGTTTTAAAGGTTACGTTATCTCTCTATGGCTTTATGGAACTGCTAACAGAAAACGATTTAAAGATTTATGCTTGAATTCAGAAGTATATTCTAACCTGCTTTCATATTTAAAACATGTTCATCAGAGAGCTTAAGAAAAAGGTTCCAACATTAGTAAATGATAAATCTTATGTGTATATTATGGATAGATATTATAAGTCAAGTTTAATCTACTCTTCTGTAAAGGTTATCTTAGAAAGCTTCTTAATGACATGAAACAGGCACTTATGTTATATTATGTAGTTATGTTTAAAGTTTTATGGCATAGAATAGTCTTGAGATATGGCCTTTCCCATAGAGACTGTCTGATACATTAATAACCCCACTGAGGAAGGCTCTCAATAGGAGAATATACATGATACCATTGTTAGAGTAAGATTAAAATTAAGATAAAAGTAGAAAACCTCAAGGCAAGAGGGAGCTAATTATTAGTAAAAGGAAATAAAAAAAAATGAAATATCTGGGCTGGGGAGATGGCTAAGCAGTTAAGGCACTTGCCTCCAGTGCCTAAGGCCCCAGGTTCAATTCCCCAGGACCCACATAAACCAGACCCACAAGGTCTGTGACCCTGGTCAGACCCACAAGGTCTGTGACCCTGGTGCGCTCTCTCTCTCTCTCTCTCTCTCTCTCTCTCTCTCTCTCTCTCTCTGCTGGAAAATGAATAAATAAAAAATTTAAAAAAAAATAAAAAAATAAAAAAATGAAATATCTAATCCAGAATGGTATGTTGATATGCGCCTCTCCCACCTCACCCTGCTCCTATAATCCTGCCTTTGTGTCCCTGTAATCTTGAATCTGTGGTTAAGCCCAGTAAATACTGACCAATGGGTTCTATATATATGGGAAGAATGTGCAAATGCCCTGGTTACTGGAAAAGCCTGTAAAGATTCCCCAATTGTGATGCATGTATGTATTTCCTTAAAGGACCTGCTGGAACTTAGCTCTTGGCTCTTTTGCCTCTGTCTGGCAATGGATATACGCACTTGAGCCCTGGGCATGCCTGGTTATTTTTAATAAAACCCTTTGCGTGTTGCATAGGAGATCTGGTCAGAGTCTTCTTTTGAGTCGGGGGTCTGGGGTCCTAACACCATAAATGGAGGAACTAACAAATGATATGTTTGTACAATGGAAAATGTCTTTAATGAAAGTTTGGATGGTAGTTATAATGTGATAAGTTGATTAGAAAGATAAACCAGAGGGAAAATTTAATGCTGGATGTTAAATGTTTGATGATAGAAAGATAATCATTACAGAATGGTTACATAGATTTTAAGGTACAAATATGTGAATAATGATATCAGCAAATGTAAACAAAGTTTAAAGATATATAGATATAATATATAAAGGAGACAGAATAAACTAAATCTTAAAAGTTTTAATCAGACTCGTTAGGATGGGAACTGTAGGGACCTCTGAAGTTGAACTGAATGTGTTATATCTTACATCATGTATAATTATTTGGGGGGGGGCAGGGGCAGATTGTAATGGTTTGATCCAGGTGCCCTCCACAAATGAATATGTTCTGAATGCTTATAAGAATGAGAAAGAACTTTGTTGGGACTTTTCCAGAAGCAGTTTGTATGAGAAACTTGGTATGTTCTGCCTGCCTGTGTGTCCTGAAAACTTATGCAGAGATGCTGATGTGAGCAGATGGAGATGGCACAGAAAGAAGGGAAAATCTCTGGGCTAAAACTGTTGCCTGTTCAGCCAGGTTTGTTTGAGAGATTACAGCCATTAAGATTGGGCCAGGTGATCTGCATTCAGGTAGCAGGAAGAATGCAGACTCTTGAAATAAGGGGCCTGCATGCTGAAAAAAGTTTCCTGTTCTCCAAAGTCCATTTTATTCCCCTTGAATTAACAAGTTGGTAACCTGCCTGGTACTATGAATTATAACAAACACAGGAGGAGAGAATCTTAAGATTTATAACATGATTTTTGCCATTGGCAATGCGAAGCAGAGATGTTGGATTGCCTGCATGATCTGATGGAGCCATAAGGATGAACTGTGAGTTACAGTGGAGACCAGTGAATGCCAGGACTATGGATGGCTATGGTGGAGAGCTGCCAGCACCTGGGAGAAATTCTCCCAGACTGTGAGTACCTGAACTAGAGGGGCAAAATTAAAATTTCAGGAGATTTGTTAAAATTAGCAGACCTGGAGATAGAGTTTGATGTTGTCTTGTTCGTTTTAAATCTTATATTGGTTCAATGTGTCTTTGCTATGCCCAATGCTATCTTTACATTGGTAAATGTTCTGTGCGTGTATGAGTTTGTTGTTTTGTAATTAGAGTGTATCTAAACATAATTGAAAACACTAATGTTATAATGGTTCCTGTTTTGCTCATCCTGGCTCTGTCAGGTGCCCATCACTGATGTTAACATCTAAGTCTTATAATCTAGTCATCAAAATTTTGTTTTAAGAGAACTAAGAAAACTCCTGAGAACCTGCTAAGTACAAATAATGTTGATAAATTCATATGAGCTTAATATACTTTTGTCTTAAACTAAAATGGTTCAATGGTTATGGTGTTTGCTTATAAAGTTACTTTATGCAAGTCAAAATGTCTGTAATATTTGATGGAATCAGGCTGGTTTAGTTCAACAAAGACTGGGCTTTGTTTTATTTAAATGTGTGTAACCATTGTCTCAGTCAAAGTTAACTTGTTAGAGAAAATAATTTAAACTCTAGTTTCTTCAGGATGATTGGTATCTACATTACACAGACTAGTCAGAAATGTTTTCAAGGATGGCAAAATTTTATGCTGACTTTTCCTATAATGTAATTTCTGGGCTAAATCAGTTGATTTAAAGTTATTTATAAGGTACAATCTTAAGGATACTAACATGCTCTGCCTGTGATTACAGCTGACAAGATACTTATATCTGTTTTCTATGTTCCAGAAATGGCTTAAACTGTCGCCTGACTACGTTTTGCTAATCAGATTAATATAACCTCTCCAAGTGATTAATGACCACAGGTAAAGATGGAAACATCGGAGTCAAAAGGATAACCAACATTTTGGTTCCTACTCCCAGGTCAGAGGCCACAGGAGATGATGGAATACCTCTGGCTCCTAGCCTCTGGGGTTGTCTGACTTCCTGATCAGGGAAGGTGAGAAAACCCAGAGATAGACTCCAAGTAAGTGTATCTGTAACAGGAAAGTCCCATCAGGAGAGACTGATACTCCAGGCTTCCCAAGAGCGGGAATGCAACATGGAAAGCCACATCAGGAGAGACCAATACTCCAGGCTTCCCAAGAGCGGGAATGCCACATGGTCAGCACAGCCTTGACTTATCCTAACAGATGACACAATGCTGAGAGTCACAGAGCTGCTCAAAGGGCTCCAAGAGTCTCTCCTACAGAGGCATTACTGACCTCTAAAAATACAATGTATTATTCACTTTGGCTGCCTGCATGGTCTTAAACACTCAGTAAGAGAATATTATAATGCTAACAAAGACTCAAATATTGGGTTCTCTTGTCTGATACAGGCTTATAGAAACCTATACTTTCTCTTGTCTGATACAGCCTTACAGAAACCTATACTTTCTCTTGTCTGATACAGCCTTACAGAAACCTATACTTTCTTCTGCTTCTGTCCAGCCCTGATTAGTCAGCCACTGTTTTGCCTTTAAATTGAATTGCAGGATTGCCCTTATTGGTTATGGTTATCTGACAGTTAACTAATTTATACTAGTCCAATCTTTCTTTGCTGTGTCTTATTAAATCTACAGCTCAACATTAGGGAGCTCTGACTGTTCAAACGTGTTGATATTGGTAATGTTAGTTATTAACAATGTCTCTTTGCTTAGATTTAGAGTTGGCCAGATTCTTCTGCCACTGGGGGGTATTCCCTTAAATTTATAACACAAGGGACCCACACACCCCTAAGAAATTAGGCCTATACTTAATAATATATAGGTGTCACATGGGAGTCAAGAAGACAGCATCCTCAGCCAGTTGTGACAGCCAATGCATCACCAGGAGTCTACAGATGAAGCCCTGATGGAAACCTGTCCCTGAGGAAGAGACCTCAGCTCTACTCTGACCTGGCTGAACTACACATGACAGAAGCCTGAAAATTTTAATTGGACTCTATCCCCAGTCCTATTGGTGTTTGCAATGTCTGGTTAGATTCTCTGCTTTTGATAACAGATTATATCCTGTTAAATTCTAAAGGTCAGAGACAGGCACTTGTCTTTCTGTTTAGCTATATATTTTGGTAATTATCAATCCAGTTTAAGAAACATCTAAACATTATCCAGCAAAACTATACAGCTTCACAAAATCAGGTAGATTTTGACAGCACTATGCTAACAGCAGGGAGAATGTTATTTCTATGTGAATCAAATGTTCATTAATGTTTAAAGGCATTAAACTCCAAATAGTTTGCCAGGAATACCAGGAGGTTTCACTAAAATTAAAAGGATATGAGGATTCATAATCCAGGTGGAGAAGGGGGGAATATTGTAGCAAAATGAGTGTGAGCTCACTGCCCCCCATCCCCTATATTCATTGTTACATTCTTCAAGCCACAGATGGCTATGAGATGAGAAACTACCAGATCTTTGAAGGTCAGTGAGACAAAAGGAGTAATTGCTTTAACTGTGATAAGGAAATTGGGAGAGACAAGGCCGGAGAATATCTGGGGAGAATATCTGAATTTCCTGTGACCTATTGTAAATGTGTGAACTACTAGATAATGGTAATTTGCATAATGTCACATACCCTACTCTGTAGGGACTATAAAATATCTTTGTAACTGGGGTTCGTGGCAATGCTTCATTTATGCATGGACCCCCCAGGCCTGGGTGTAAATTAAACTCCCCTCCCCTCTTGCTGCAAAGGCTTTGTCTGTTTATTACCGGATATTTCTACAACAGGAGTGCTGATGTTTGCAGCATACATTGTCTCCATTTGTGACCTCCCAAAATGAAAGAAACAGCAGAGAATGCTTTTGATTTAGAAAAACTGGTTTACAGCAATGATTCAGAAATTTTACCAAGCTGTTATTGAGATTGTTCCCATTTACTACATTATATGTCATATGAATGTTTCACATTAATCAAACCATCCAGTGTTTTGCATGCTCACTACATGAGAAGCCTCAATCCTCATACAAAACCCAAACAATGCGGGGGATGGGGAGATGGCTCATTGGTTAAAGGCACTTGTGTGCAAAACCTGCCTGCTTGGGGTTCCATTCACCAATACCCATGTAAAGCCAGATGCACATGGCAAGAGGCCCTAATACACCCACATTCATCCACTCCTCACTCTTTCTTTCATCTTGCTTGCAAATAAATACAAATAATAAAAATACAATGAAACAAACAAAGCAAAACTAAAACTATTACAGGCCCTCTGGCAGCACATATATTTAAAACATCCAAAGAGGTAAGGAAAATACTTAGCATTTTTTTTTTAAGGTAAGGTCTCATTCTAGCCCAGTATGACCTCAAACTCACAGCGATCCTCCTACCTCTACCTCCTGAGTGCTGAGGCCACTATGGCTTGCTTAATTAATACTTTTTTTGTTCCTACTCAATCTCTAAAGTTGACTACCTAAACAGGACCTGTTGTGGTATTGCTCTAGCTATTTAATATTTTTATCTATTTGCAAGCAGGGGTGGGGAGTGGGAGAGGGAGGGGAATATGGGCACATCAGGGCTCTAGCCTCTGTAAGCGAACTCCAGATGCATGTGCCACTTTTTGCACCTGGTTTTACATGGGTACTCTGGAAATGAACCTGAGTAGTTGAGCTTTGTAGGAAAGTGCCTTAACCACTGAACTACCTCTCCCTGTTTTAATTCCCTCCCCACTCCCTTCCTTCCCGAGTCTGCAGAGGCAACCCCTCTCCCCTTGAGTGGGAGGTGTCTAGCTAGAGCTACAACCTAGGGGCTAAAACTGATTGGTTAGATATGAACCAATCAGCTGTCTCTCAGACTCACCAGGGGAAAACTTAAATTATCTTCCCTAGAAGAAAGCCCTCCCTCTTTCCCCAAATGGCAAGCAAGCAGAAAGACAGCTAAATCTCCAGGCCTTAGGAAGGTAAAGCCTACCACACTCAGCTTCTTCTTTTGGTTATTAAAATGAATGCTTTTATTATAAAAGGAATTCAGGGGTAGAGGAGATGGCTCAGTGGTTAAAGATGTTTGCTTGCAAAGCCTGCCAGTCCAGGCTTCAATTCTATAGTATCCACATAAATCCTGATGCACAAAGGGGCTCATGTGTCTGGAGTTCATTTGTAGTGGCAAAAGGCCTTGGCAGCTCACTCTCTCTCAAATTAAAAAAAACAACAAAACAAAACCCAATATATTAATGTCCCCCCTAACTTTTGTGTGTGTATGTAGGGGCCAGACTCACTTTAGGAATCAAGGACTCTGCTATCAAAGCTGATTGCTGAGCCTCCACAAACAGTTTCTCAGTCAGTTAAGTCTGGGTCTGGGCCAGCAAGTTACCAAGTGATACTGATGGGGGAATGAGTTCTGTAAAGAAATATTAAGATGAAGTAGAAGAAAAGAGCATTGCAATTAAGATCAGGAAATAAGAAAAGAAGCTGGTGAAAGTATAACTTAGGATACGCTAAAGACCCTAATAGTATCAAGTAAGAATGGCTGGAAGGTAAAGGACAGTTAGTTACAGGAAACAAAGTTGGAAGCCATGCATTTCAGAGGAGTTGGAATTCTTCATGACAAAAGGGGACAAACCTTGGGAAAAATGGCAATGGGTAACAAGGAGAAAACTTTAGGGCTATGTTAAAAAATTATTTTTTTACCTTTACGGGCTGGAGAGATGGCTTAGCGTTTAAGGCCTTTGCCTGCAAAGTAGAAGAACTTGGAGTTCGATTCCCCAGGACCCATGTAAAGCCAGATGCACAAGGTGGCGCACATGTGTGGAGTTTCTTTGCAGTGACTGGAGGCACTGGGACACCCATTCTCTATCTGCCTCTTTCTCACTCTCAAGTAAAAAAAATATTAATTTTTTTAACCTATAGACATTCCTAAAATTCTTGGTGATAATAGAGTATCTAGGACTGATTACACATGAAGCAAGATTGATTTCTTACTGATAATTAATGAAACTAGGAGAGGGTAGGGTTCATTATACTTATCTCCCTACTTTTGTTTCTGCTTATTTTCCAGAAGTTAAAAAGAAATCAGAAGAAGGTAGTCGGGCTAATAGGAAGAGCCGGACATGGTGGTGTCTTTAATCCCAGCACTTGGGAGGCAGAGGTAGGAGGATAACCCTGAGACTACATAGTGAATTCCAGGTCAGCCTAGGCTACAGTGAGACCATACTTCGAAAAACAAAACAAAACCAAACAACCCGAAGAAGGGCTGGAGAGGTGCCTCAGGGGCTAAAGATGCTTGTTTGCCTGAGAGCCTGGATTTAATTACCCCCTACCCATGTAAAGTCCGATACACAAAGTAGTGCATATGTCTGGAGTTTGTAGTGGCAAGAGGCCCTGGTGTGCCCATTCTCTCTTTCTCTGCTTGCAAGTAAATTTAAGAAAAAATTTAAATCAGAAGAAATATCTTGTGATGAAGATATTGGACTCTGTGGTTAAGGCGCTTGCGTGCAAAGCCTAAGGACTCAGATTCGATTCCCCAGCACCCACGTAAAGCCAGATGCACAAAGTGACATGCATTTGGAGTTTGCTGTGGCTGGAGGCCCTGGTGCATCCATTCTATCTTACAAATAAATAAATAAATAAATAAATATTTTCAAAAAAGGGAAATATCTTTAGGTTTCAGTTATAGTAAGATGAATGGAAACAGGAAATACAATAGTAGCCTCTATCCAATTGGAGAAATGATAGCCCAAGAACAAAGGACCTACCGAAAACAAGGACTTCTTAAAAAATTTGTACTCCCCAAAGCTACTCTAGCTATAGACTACCTATGATGATTAGTTTTGATAATCTCCATGTTATTCCCCATTGGAATAGATAACCAAGAACTATACATAAATTCCTGTGTTAACTTTAAAGAGCTGTAGAACTGGAAAAAGAACTACGAGAAACTCAATGCTGGAAGTAAATCCAGAAGAGAATACAGCCGGGTGTGGTGGCGCACGCCTTTAATCCCAGCACTCCGGAGGCAGAGGTAGGAGGATTGCTGTGAGTCCAAGGCCACCCTGAGACTACATAGTGAATTCCAGGCCAGCCTGGACTAGAGCGAGACCCTACCTAAAAAAAACCAAATAAATAAATAAATAAATAAATAAATAAATAAATAAATAAGAGAATGTAGCAAGAACAAATGCTTACTTCATGAAACTTACCTGGCTCTGTGGCTGTTTTGGGCTTCTCAGTTTGCACAGCATCTGGATTTTCAGGCATTTCTTGAAGATCATCTTCTGCAAATCCAGTGTCTGGGCTGCTGGTTGGCTTATCGTCATCTTCATGACTGTGTAAGGGTGAGGTTTCACTCTTACTGATCTCTAAGACAGCTGCAAGCAGTTCTTCTTCACTTATTCTGTCCAATCCTGAGTTTTCCAATTCAGACTTATCAGGTTCTATTCTGCATGATTTTGAATCCTGAAAAAGAAAATTACTTACAGAAGGTCTATAAACATAGCTAGTTATCTACAAATATAGCTTACAAGTTTAAAGTGGGTACTTCATTTCTAAAAGTTCCTCTTTTTAAAAAAATTTTAATTTTGGACTAGAGATAGCTCAGTGTTTAATGTGCTTGCCTGCAAAGCCTAAGGACTGTGGTTTGATTCCCCAGTACCTTCGTAAAGCTAGATGCACAAGGTAGCGTATGTCTGGAGTTCATTTACAGTGGCTGGAGGCCCTGGTGTGCCCATTCTCTCTACATCTGCCTCTTTCTCTCTCTCTCTCTCAAATAAATATTTTTTTTAAAAAATTTAAAGAAAAACTATTTAACTTTATTTTCACATGTGTTAGAGGAGGGAGGGAAAGAGAAAGAGTATATAAGGGCCTCTTGTCACTGCAAATGAAGTGCCTCTTTGTGCATCTGACTTTATATGGCTATTGGGGAATAGAAACTGGACCAGCAGGCTTTGCAAGCAAGTGTCTTTTAACTGCTCTGAGGTTTACAGGAAGGCAGCCCTCTCAGTAGGGCACAGGATATAGGGGAGCTAGAAACAAAACAACCCTTCCTGGGAAGGCAGTGCAGGAAAGAAATTCCAGAGACTCAATAAGTCACTAAGTCTGGGAAAGGGTTGCAAGACCCGGCCCAAAGGCTATATAAAGTGGAAGGAAATCTCTCTTCCTCTACCTGCTGGTGCTTGTGCATCCCTTTGTCAGGCATTGGAATGAAGTTTCCTTAGCCTTCCAGACTGGACTGAAGACCAATGGCTCCCCAGGAAGCCTTTAAGCCTGTAGTGCTGGATTGGGACTGCTGAGGCATCCAGCCACATGGACTGAGTGGCTACCGGTTCCTTGACTCTGGGCTTGCATACTGCTATTGTGGGACTGCCATGAGCTAATCCAATAAATCCCTCCTTTAAAAAATATTTGAGAGAGACAGAGAGAGACAGAGAGAGAGAGAGAGAGAGAGACAGACAGACAGAGAGAGAGAGAGAGAGAGAGAGAGAGAATATGGGCATGTCAGGGCCTCCAGTCACTGCAAACGAACTCCAGCACACGCATCACCTTGTGCATCTGGCTTTTTTGTTTTGTTTTTTCGAGGTAGGGTCTCGTTCTCTAGTCCAGGCTGACCTGGATTTCACTCTGTAGTCTTAGGGTGGCCTTGAACTCATGGCAATCCTCCTACCTCTGGCTCCCGAGTGCTAGGATTAAAGGCGTGCACTACCACGCCTGGCTGTATCTGGCTCTACGTGAGTACTGGGGAATCCATCCTGAGGCTTTGAAGTGCCCTAATCGCTGAGCCATCTCTCCAGCCCTTATTTTATTTTTTAAGGTAGGGTCTCATTCTAGCCCAGGTTGACCTGAAACTCATTCTGTAGTCCCCGACTGGCCTCAAACTCACAGTGATTCTCTTACCTCTGCCTCCTGGTTACTGGAATTAAAGGTGTATACCACCAAGCCTGTCCCCGTCTTTTTCCTTCTTAAAGTTGCTACTAGTCAGGTATTTTGTCTTGTCAATAAGTAATCTTTTACCAAAAGGGAAGTATAAAGGAAA
Source organism: Zapus hudsonius (assembly GCA_004024765.1). Classification (NCBI taxonomy): domain Eukaryota; kingdom Metazoa; phylum Chordata; class Mammalia; order Rodentia; family Dipodidae; genus Zapus; species Zapus hudsonius. The sequence goes on along the minus strand of PVHP010014218.1, from coordinate 29,133 downwards.
ACACAAGAGTATGATCCACAAGAGTATGATCCAAAGACCCAGAAAATCTTACATCTTTGGAGTATTAACTATTATTAAGGGTTACAGTAGATGATGTAGCAATGTCATAATATTCATAATTTAAACTAGGTAAATCTGTTGATATCAAATATTAACTATGGTTCCCCTTCATAAATAATTGTTACCAAAATAAATTAATACAGATTAATATGTGAAAGAAGTTCTGAAGATTTTTGGTGTTTTTTTTTTTTCTTGTGTAAACTGAGGTGGGATCTTGCTCTGTTGCTCAGTTTGGCCCCAACCTCACAATTTCCCTGCCTCACATCCCAAGTACTAGGATGGCCAAGCATGAGCCACCACAGCTGGGCTAATTTACTATTGAAAACAAACTCCAGACACATATGCCACCTTGTGTATTTCGCTTTATGTGGGTACTGGGGAATTGAACTCAGGTCGTTCTGCTTTGCAGTCAAGTGCCTTAACCACTGAGCAGTCTCTCTCTGGGCTAATTTATTATTTTTTCCTTTTCCTGTGGAATTCCGAGCCTCAAACATACTATGCAAATGCTTTACCACTGAGCCACATTCCCAATGACTTTAGAGTCTTAAAAGCAAACTATTATTTTATTGAGATGCCAATTTACAATGTCACCCATGCTGGTTCTTAGCCTCAGCATCTTGTGTGCTGGGATTACAGGAACAGACCCTCATGCCCAGCTCAAGCTTTTTGGCAGCTAAAGTGCAATCTTTAAAACTACTGTCTGACAGGGACTAGTTGAAAATAAGAAGGTATTCAATTCAATAGGGGCCAATGGTGGAAGGGAATTATGATCATGCTAAATTCTGTATATGTACTTTTAAATTGTGTGTATTTATTTATTTTTTCAATAAAAAGCAAAAAAAAAACCTCATCTGAAACAGAGCTATTAAGTTTGTGTATATGTCTTAAATTTGCTGAGGCATTTTTTTGAATAGTAAGAGCTAAGGAAAACTTTGTTAAATATTCTGATGAAAAACTACTTACTTTGTCCAGGTCTTCCTGCTCCTGTTCATTGCCTGACATTTCACAACATCTCTGACCAAGGGCTACAGAGCGTTTTAGCTCATCCTCACTGTCAGAATCAAGGCATAAAGTTAAGGAGCTTTTGGACTTGAAGGTGAATTTCCTGTAATCAAGGGAGATGAGTTTATAAAAATGTCTTCATTATTCTTTATTCAATATTCTTTTGGCATATAAAACAAATTTTTTTATTACAGAAAAACATTTAACAGAAAAAAGTTATCAGAAAGAAGTGTAATTAAGCATTAGCTTTAACCCACTGCTAGCAAGCCATGTTTTGAAAATGGGTAACTTTTATTGTAAGGTAGGGTCTTACTCTAGCCTAGACTGATATGGAATTCATTCTGTAGCCACAGGCTGGCCTGAAATTCAAAGGGATTTTCCCACCTCTGACTACAAAGCAAGGGAGTAACTATGTGCACCACTCCAGCTGAAAATGGTTAATTTTGTATCACTAGTAAGCCAAGTACTTTTGTGCCTTTTTAAAAAAATCAATCAGCTGAGTGTGGTAGCACATGGCTTTAATCTCAGCACTTGGGAGGCAGAGGTAGGAGGATCATTGGGAGTTCAAAGCCAGAGGCCAGAGGCCAGCCTGGGCTAGAGAGAGACCCTACCTTGAAAAACAAGCAAAAAATAAATAAGCCGAGCGTGGTGGTACATGCCTTTCTTCCCAGTGCTTGGGAGGCAGAGAGGTAGTAGGAGGATCACTGGGAGTTTGGCCACCCTGATACTACATAGTGAATTCCAGACCAGCCTGGGCCATAGTGAGACCCTACCTTAAAAAACCTAAATAAATAAAAATTTGACCAACCCCCCAATGTAGTTTCTTATTGTCTTAATAAAGTAAATATCCTACAGAATTCATGTAGCATGCATAGCAATGGATAAATGTTTTTGACAACAAAGTGCATGAGGACTAACTTTTGATCTTTTAATTGATGATCCATGCACTTTAAAAATAACAGTAACATTCCACTTATCTAATTACCAGAAGGTCAGATTGCTGGCAATCTCTCTACACTTCTGAGGAAGGCAGTTCCAAAACCCATGTACTTACAGGGACCTTTTCTTTCCCAGGACATGGTATATAGAAAACAGTGTAACACATTTATCAAGAAATAAGAGCTAAGAAATGAAAGGTGGTATGTACAAGAAAGGAGAGGGAGGACTAGAAACTTTGTTTGAGGCAGGGTCTCAAGTATCCCAGGCTAGCCTTAAACTCCCTATATATGACCCTGAATTTCTGATTCTCCTGCCTCACCTCTCTAATACTGAGATTATAGAGGTATTTCACCAAACCTAGGTTATGTGGTGCTGGGAAGCAAACTCATGGCTTCTTGCAGGCTAGGCAGGCAAGCACTCTACCAACTGAGCTATATCTCCAGCCCCAAAAAGTTGTTTAGGTAAAGGCAAATTGTTTAAATTAATTAGTAATTAAAACCCCTTAGAGCAGTGTCACATTAAGACACAATGCAGCTGGGCATGGTGGCACAGTCTCTAATGGCAGCATTCAGGAGGCTGAGACAGAGGATTACAAATTTTTAAAACCAACCTGGACTACATAGCAAGATTATGTCTCAAAAGAAAAACAAAACTACAAACAAAAAAATTCCCAGTGTGATGATACTCAAAATGCAGACTCTAAGTCATCAAGAAATACATAACTAACTCAAGGTATTCAACAATTTAAGGAATAGTAGAACATCTTAAAACACTTTTATCCAAAATGTTAAAAAATTTAAAAGATAATACTTATAAAGGCCAAGTTCTGGTTACATCAATATATAGAACACCAAGTATTTTTCTTTAGTGATACCAGATAATTAAGGTCTAATTGTTATCTTCCAGGTGAGCTGAAAATAAACTAAAGGAAAAAAGGCAAAGATCAAAAGAACCTTTTTTTAATGAAGACTAAGATAAATGCAGATACTATACTAAACAAAATATAAAATGAAAATCTGAAAAATACAATTAATCTAAATGTCTAAACTGTAACTACATATGTCATGATGGCAGTAAGAAAAAAAGAGACTGATGGAAATCAGGATAACTCACACATGGTCTGTGGCCAAGGGCAGCCAGGATATCACTATACTCCAGCCTGAACTAGCTTCCTATTGTATGTTCAAAAACGGTTTGATTATAACACAATTATGCAAACCCCCCTTTTAAAGTTTTTTGAGACAAGGTCTCATGTAATTCAGACTGGCCTCAAAATTGTTATATAGCCGAGGATGACCTTAAATTTCTTATCCTTCTGTTTCAACCTCCTGGGTCTTGGGATTATAGGTATGCACCACCATCCCTGGCTCCAATTAGCCCTTCTTCCTCATTTTTGACTTCATGCACACCAAGCAAACCTGAACACATTAATAGTTCATCCAGGTAAATGCTTTGCAGAAGAAGGGTGATATGATATTGGGCTACTTTTGCACTATGGTGAAGCATACCAAAGGATATTATAAAGGAACCAATAGTTCTGTAGTTCATAATTCAGTTTGATCTTCATAATAAAGTTTGATCTGCATGATGGATCTTCTAAATCCTAGTCATCTTTTGTTCCTATCAGCAGAACCTGGAGAACAGATGACTATGCTAAGACACAATGATGCCCAATAAAATCAGGTTTCTGGCAACTATCGTGAGTCGGTGCAGAAAAGTGCATTCCATTAATAATCACTGTTTGTGTGTTTTTTTAATTTACAAAAGGCAGCTTGCCTGTAGCAATGAAAAATATCCTATAACTGCATCACTTGTTCACTTTCTAAGCAGCCAAATGGTACTGCTCATTTGTATCTCGAGAACAGGTAAGAGTATTCACATCGGTATCATTTCAGATTTCTAGTCATGCTAGTCATCTGGTTTTAATTCCACTGAAAAATAATTAACAAGAGGAAAAGAAAACAGTAGATGATCCTAAATGTCATTTTACAGTTGATTACGCCCCCCCCCAAGCTTCTAAAGAACAAAATTGTCCTGTGCCTTTTCTAAAGGTACTTTAAGACATCACATTTTTAGAAAAAGAGTTTTAAAGTCAAATGATAACTATGACAATTCAAAATGTGGTCCTTTCAGAGGAGATTAATAATAATAATAATAATAATAATAATAATAATAATAATAATACAATAATAGAGAACCTGCTTTCATTCTTGGATAAACTTTTGGTCTTAAAAATTGTAAAAAAAAAAAAAAAAAAGCATTTTCAAAATAGTTATATTTCAATGATGGCTTGTTTCCCTGCTCCCCTTCAAAATTCTTGGCTGGCTAGCAACAGCTGCTGTTAGGGAGATACGTTAGAGACCTTTAAGGTTCTTAATCCTTTTAACTCTTAAAATCCTTTGTCATCAGTCAATATTCAGAGTTTTGAGATGAAAATGTCACATATTATCAAATAAGTTTTAAGAAATTTGAAAACTATTGAGAAATTCATCTGAATTTAAAATATTTTATTTATTTTTTACTTGAGAGAGAAAGAAAGAGAGAGAAAGAGAGAGAGAGAGAGAGAGGGAGAGAGAGAGAGAGAGAGGGAGAGAGGGAGAGAGAGAGAGAGAGAGAGAGAATATGAATATGGGCACACCAGGACCTCAAGCTACTGCAAAAGAACTCCAGATGCATGCCCCACCTGTGTATCTGGCTTTATGTGAGTATTGGGGAATTGAACTCATGTCCTTCTGTTCTATAGGCAAACGTCTCAACCACTGAACCATCTCTCTAGCCCTTCATCTGAATTTATAATTTGCATTAATGTTAAAAACTTGCACCCTAGGCTATATTCTAAGCTAGATTTCAGTGAAATTCCAAAGTATGGGTAATACAGTTATCATGCAAAAAGAGAAACAATAAAGGGGAAAGGTAGATAATCTTAAGAGATTAGGACAAGCTAAATTCTTAAAAATACAAATTTTAGGCACATAAAAAATAGAACTCACTTTGCTGGTGTAGAAGAGCTGATAATGCAGGAATTCACCACTTGAGAAGCTTTTAATGGTCTAGAACTATCAGAAAATTAGAAAATATATAATGTATACAAATACATTATTAAAGATAGTTTATTTTCAAAAAGATTATTCTATACTATTATCTCATATATCCACTTGAAAAGCAAACAATTACAATGCTTTAAAATAAGTAGCTATAGATGCCCAGTGCTCTCCCTAGAGAATTGAACTAAACAGCTTTCAAAATGAATTCAAGTGTAATGCATATGAAAAGATCAATTTAGGAGAAATTACCTTGCCTCAGGTTTTTACTCTCCAACCCCCCCACCCAGGTATTGTCACACTCTAGCACAAACTGACCTGGAACTCACTCTGTAGTCCCAGGCTGGCCTTGAATTCACAGAAATCCTCCTACCTCAGCATCCTGAGTGCAAGGATTAAAGGCGGACACCACTATACCCAGCATTTCTTTACTTTTAAGCAACAAAATATTTTTCAATTTACTGAGGATTTATAGATCCAAGCATTGTACTGAGACCTCAAAGTGCACTGCCTCATTTAATGTTCACAACAGGCCTATTGTCCCCAGAGCCAAGTCAAGAAACTTGTCCAAGCCGGGCGTGGTGGCACACGCCTTTAGTCCCAGCACTCAGGAGGCAGAGGTAGGAGGATTGCCATGAGTTCAAGGCCACCCTGAGACTACATAATGAATTCCAGGTCAGCCTGGACTAGAGTGAGACCCTACCTAGAAAAACCAAAAAGAAAAAAAGAAAAAGAAAAAGAAAAGAAAGAGGGCTGGAGAGATGGCTCAGCAGTTAAGGCACTTGCTTCCAGTGCCTAAGGCCCTGGGTTCAATTCCCTAGGACCCACATAAGCCAGACCCACAAGGTGGTAGCCCTGGTGTGCTCTCTTTCTCTCTCTGCTTGAAAATGAATAAATAAAATATTTTTTTAAAAAAAGAAACTTGTTCAAGGTCTTAAAGCCAGTAAGTAAGCCGGGCGTGGTGGCGCACGCCTTTAATCCCAGCACCTGGGAAGCAGAGGTAGGAGGATTGCCATGAGTTCAAGGCCACCCTGAGACTACATAGTGAATTCCAGGTCAGCCTGGGCTAGAGTGAGACCCTACCTCGAAAAACAAACAAACAAAAAAAGCCAGTAAGTAGCCAGCCTCATTTCAGACTAGTGTTCAGAGAAGTTCCAACACAGATGGAATTTGTGAGTATAGGGCCAGAGGATGACTAGCCTGACCAGTAGAGGGCAGCTTGCACCAAGCAAAGACATTCTCAAATAAAAGCCCAAAGAGAAAAAAAGTACAAATAATTGAGACTCCTGGGCACATATTTATTAGTAGACTCCTGCAGACTTTACACTTGGATGTTTCTTAAAAATACAAAGGGAAATACATTTTATAAAATTGCATCAATTCATTCAGTTTCTGAAACACTAACTTTAACCCAGAGATCTGGCTTTTTTTCTTTTTTTTGAGATAGTCTCACTCATAGCCCAAGGTGGCTTTAAACTATCCTTCTGCCTCAGGCTTCTAAGTGCTGAGATTTTGGGTATGTGCCACCACGCAAAATGACACCTGGCCATTTCAGTTTTTAAGGGAAAATCTATTTTCTTGGATCTTCTCTGGGAGGGACACGAAGGATTTAGAGAAACCTCAAAAATCTTTACTTCTATACCATTATGATCTTAACAAACCTATAGCGTATGACTGTAAGTGATGCCAGCATGCAGCAAAGAATGCATTCAGAGAAGTCCTGGGGTTCTTCACACACATGATGAAGCAACACTTGGTAAAGGTTACTTCCTTCTCTGAAAATTTTCTAGGAGCCAAATTATTCATATTGGTAATAATTTACAATTATGAAGGAATAATCTATTTGGGAGGGACCACAGCATAGCATTCAATTTCTCAAATTTGCATTTATCAAAGAGTTACCTGAGGCCTTTGTTAAAAATATTTATTAATAAGCTCTATTTCAGATCTACTGGAATAAGAAAAGAATACAGAAATCAATATTTACAGTGCTCAGATGATTCTTATGATCACCCAAGTTTGATTTATATTCGGAAAGTGCACGAAATGGCCTTCCATTTGGTTTAAAGAGTAGCAGTATTCCCTAAAAAGGTAACCCATTATGAAAGACAGCAAATAAAAAATATATGCATATAAATTTGTAAGAATTTTAAGCTTTTTCTTTAATACTTTAAATCTTTGTAGTATTTAACACTGAACTTTCAAAATAAAGCAAAATTAAAATTTCCTTGGTGTGATTTAACCTAGGAGTCATGTCACATATTTTGGTCAATCTTTTGGATACTAAAGCCATTTCAAATGACAGTCTCAACCGGGCGTGGTGGTGCACGCCTTTAATCCCAGCACTCGGGAGGCAGAGGTAGGCGGATTGCCGTGAGTTCAAGGCCACCCTGAGACTAAATAATGAATTCCAGGTCAGCCTGGACTAGAGCGAGACCCTACCTTGAAACCTCCCCACCCCAAAAAAAGAAAGACAGTCTCTGGGACTTACATTGCCGTATGTGCATTCCATCCAAGAGTAAAAGGTGGCTTTGTATTTTCAGTGCAATGAGATGACAGGGTTAAGAATCTTGGAATAATGACTTGCTGTCCAATCTTGTTATTCAGTGACAGAGCCACATTGAAGCTGTATCGTTTTAGGTGAAGAATGAGGATCCTGAAAAACAGAAGATGACGACTCTTACAGCAATCACTCTCTCCATGTTAGACACATTTTGACCCTAAAGAATATATTTGAGCCGGGCGTGGTGGCGCATGCCTTTAATCCCAGCACTCGGGAGCAGAGGTAGGAAGATCACCATAAGTTCAAGGCCACCCTGAGACTACATAGTGACTTCCAGGTCAGCCTGGACTAGAGCAAGACCCTACCTCGAAAAACCAAAAACCAAAATAAATAAATTAAAAAAACTTTGAATTCCAGGTCAGCCTGGGCTATAGCAAGATCTTACCTGGAAAACCTCAAAAGAATACATTTGACTCACCTAAAAAGTATTTCAAAGAACATTTACTGAATACCTGTCATGTACAAGGTATTCTACTAAGTATAAATAAAAACAAGACACGGATACTGATGGATTACCGAGGTTTAGATAAAATACTTATAATGCTTCTAGGAAAAAAACACCAATCAATAAAACAGTAGGCAAACACTAAAATTTTTAAGTGTGTCTATAATTGCTTAACCCTACTTCACAATTAAAAAGGAAGTTAAATCTTGGGTCTGGGAAGATGTCTTAGAGGTTCAATTCCTAAGCCACCCACGTAAGCTGGACACAAAAAGTGGTGAAAGCTCTAGTGTACCTACACACACGTGTGAAGCACATAGACATGTGTGAGTGCAGATGAATAAAATTTAAAGAGAAAAAGAGAAGTTATTTAACCATGTGGTAAATTTACTAAATGGTTGTTCTCATGTTTGAAAGGGAACATTAGTTGCTTCAAGAAGATATTTTTGCTTGGTTATTTTAAAAAGTATTTATTTGTGTGTATGTATGGGTGGGTGGGGGGGAATCGTTAGGGATTGCTTACCCAAAAAAGCAGCAACTCCACTTTGAGGAAGAGACCTTAGTTTGAATAAACTATGTGTATGAGCACTAGCAAAAGGTGCCTGAAGTTCTCCCCTGGCCTCTGAACACACACACACACACACACACACACACACACACACACACTATATATATATATATATATATATATATACACTATACACACAAACAGAGCGCGCACATATGCATCTGTGCACACACATGCACAAACACCACACATATTCTACACATACACATGCAAAAAACCCCACAAACAAACAAACCCAGTTACAATAAAAAAGCAGTGCAGCTTTATTTATTTATTTATTTATTGTTTTTTTAAGGTATGGTCTTGCCCAGTGCTGAAATTAAAGGCGTGTACCACAATGTTCAGCAATAGTGTAGTTTTGAATATTAAAATGAACATAGAAGACTAAGAAATTAGGATTGATAACCTTGTATTTCATGTAAATTTGTAATAAACTCATATCCAATACAAGTAAACCATGGAGTTTAGTATTCCCAACTGTATACAGGTCTCCTTAGTGACAGCTGGTAACTAGCAATTCTTTGTCTTCAGAGCTCTTCCGTCTTGCCTAACACTTAAAAAATCCTCTCAAATAAACAATACTGACTGATCAATATACTACTATGATTTATAAAGTGATTTCTTTAAAAACAACTTATTTTCTAGGACAGAATAATTATAGAATGCAAAAGAACTTTTCTCTAGAGTCTAGATTCCAGGAACTGTACACTTACAGAAAATGGAAGCTAATAAAAGAAACTACCCTACAGGCTAAGTGCCACATAAATATTTAATGTTAATAACCTTGTTTGTGGCTGAGATCTATTCTTAAAAAATATTAAAAGCGATTTTGTAACCACATCATAATTTTTGTAACTAGTTTCATCTTATACAATACAATTTCATTTCCAAGTCAGAAAATCTGTCCTATGATTACAGGACACCTACTAACTTATAAAGATCTTTTGAAAAAGGAAATGAACAAATGCAAAAAACTTTCTATTTTTTAAAAAAATATTTTATTTATTTGTAAACAGAGAGATACAGATACACACTCACAGAATGGGTGCACCAGGACCTCTAGGCCCTGCAAACAAACTCCAGATGCAAGTACCATTTTGTCCATCTGGCTTTATGTATAGGTACTAGGAAATCGAGCCTGGGTCATTAGGTTTAGTAGGCAAGCGTCTTAACCACTGAGCCATCTCTCCAGCCCCCTATTTTATTTTTATACATACATGTGTCTGTAGCAGATTTTTACTGAAGATGTGGGGCAGGAGTGGGAGATTACAGAAAAATCAAAGAACAAAACCTATAGGCTGATGTAAAGAAATTCAAAATTCAGAAATGCTCACATATCTGAAACTTTCAGAGCACTGAAACAAGGCCACAGTGGAAAATTCCATACCTAGCTCATGTGACAAAATACAGTCACAATTCAGGGACACTAAAAAATTATATAAAATAGTATAAATTCATTTTAGGCTATGTGTTTTAAGGTATTTACAAAAAACAAATGAGCTTCTGGGCTCAGCTTTAGGTGTCCCAAGAATGTAATAATGTATATGTAATATATATACTGAAAATATTATAAAAATACAGTATTCCAAAATCCAAGACCAACCTGGGCAAAAGGATTTCATTTAAGAAATATTCCAGGTATATAACCATTACTTACTGAATTAATTATCCATGGCTAATCCCCGTCATGATGCCAAAGTCTCACTAGCTGCATCTTTTCTTCCTGGGACTCTTTAAGACCACTTCCTTCTCCATTCCAAACCTCTTTCTTTCTTAGACAAGGGCATCCCAGCTCTCTACCATCTACACTTTAGGCTTCCTGACCTTCTTACCAATCCATTCACTGTGTTTGCTTGTTTATTTATCTACTGTGGTCTGGGGACCAAACTCAAGGCCTTGTGCATACTAGTAAATGTACTCCTAAACCACATCCTCATCCCTATATGTACTTTCAAAAGGCAATTAAACCAGATGAGTGGTGCTCACCTTTAATCCCAACAGGTAGTAGGGTCACCATAAATTTGAGGTCACCTTGGCTAGAGTGAGAACCAACCTTGGAGAGGAAGTTGGGAAAAAGGCAATTAAATTTACCTGGGCAGTCTGTTAAATTTGTGTCTGACAAGAGCACCCTTTCCACCACACTTTTCACATGAATACTCAAGTTCTTCTGCCTATAAAAAGACAATAGGGAAAATAAAAATGAAGTTGAAACAGCAATAACTCACCAAAAGCAAATCATCTTTAGTCTTACTGGTTCACTAGAGCAACTTGAATTACCAAATTAAGGCCTAGTTTATAAAATATATCATGAACTCTTATGGAAATCCTAATTCCTTCTTTACTAAGGAAATACTCCAATTTATGATTACAACTAGATGCTAATGACACAGACTCTCAAGCTTTTCTACAGGGGTACACATGGACCATGGCAAAGAGTATATCCAGACTTTAACATCTGACTATAGCAGAGATGAGTTCACCTTCAGGTTAGGTGGAGTTCCTGGTTTGCTAGGTGTAACTCAAACCCTTTCTTCTAATGGAACTCAATTTTCTGGTGACAGCCCACTAATAACCACTTTAAAAGGACCAAATTATGGGTGGAATTATTACCTAGAGAAAACTGAAACAAGAAATACTTAAAGAATGGGGATAAAGATACACAGAAAAATCTTCAGGAGTAGTAGCGAATGACTAAGACAAGAACAAGAAAGCAGAATATTTATGTTTGTGTAGAACTGAACATATATTATTTAAAGAACATTTTTCAAGTCTTAGGAATATACTCCTGCCATTATGCTCCAAAAAATAAACCAACCATTACTACACAGATGAAGAGAGATCTTGGCAGATTTCCACCCTGGCACCTCCTCCCTCATCACACACATGCATAATAGTGTTTTTAAAAAATGAAAACTAGGGGCTGGAGAGATGGTTCAGTGGTTAAGGCACTTGCATTAATGACCTGGGTTCAATTCTCCAGCACCCACATAAAGCCAGATGCACAAGGTGGAACATGCATCTGGATTTCATTTGCAGTGGCCAAAAGCTCTGGTGTACCCCTTCTTGCTCTGTGCCTCTCTTCTATCTCTTTCTGCTTGCAAATAAATGATTTTTTTTTTTTTTTTTTTTTGGTTTTTTGAGATAGGGTCTCACTCTAGCCCAGGTTGACCTGGAATTCACTATGTAGTCTCAGCCCTGAGGGCCCATACTCACTCTCTTTCTATTTCTGTCTCAAATAAATAAATAAAACTTAAAAAAAAATGAGAAATATAATTGAATCATGTAGACATACTAATGATATTACCCTAAAGAAAAGATCAAGAGAATCTTGAATCGAACGAGGAGGCAGTGGTTTTTTCCTGCGAGGAAGGTCGATGGATAGATCATTAAACTGTTCTCTTTTGGGAATCGTCTCTCCACATCTGTAAGAATAAAATAAGACTTTTCTAAGTAACAGAACAAATGCAAAAATATAAATATACATAAAACATAGCTATCTCCTATAGAACTTACAGTGCATACATTATGAACAGGTAGAAGTACTTTTGTCTGACTTCAAATCCAATACTTACTATTCTTGCACTCTAGACTCAGATTTAAAGAGTTCCTGTGTTAGCCGGGCGTGGTGGCGCACGCCTTTAATCCCAGCACTCGGGAGGCAGAGGTAGGAGGATCGCCGTGAGTTCGAGGCCACCCTGAGACTACACAGTGAATTCCAGGTCAGCCTGGGCTAGAGCAAGACCCTACCTCGAAAAACCAAAAATATAAAATAAAATAAAATAAAATAAATAAATAAATAAAATAAAGAGTTCCTGTGATTCAATATGACCTACAGATAATCTTATTTTTTATTAATTCAATTCAAAGTTTAGATTAGTAGCCCTAATTATATTAGCAAAATTCCTTTATTCAGATAAAGTAACATTATCCGCTGAGTGATAGCTTTCAACTGTCTGAAGTCTACCCATACTCAAAGAACATGTAATTTTACAAAGACATGCCCCTCCCCACAGAAATAAATAAAAACATATTTTAAAAAAAATCAACCAATCAGGGCTGGAGAGATTGGCTTAGGGGATAATGCACTTATCTGTATAACCTAACGGCCTAGATTCAATCCCCAGTACCCATGTAAAGCCAGATGCACAAAGTGACCCATGCATCTAGAATTTGTTTGCATCGGCTAGAGGCCCTGGCATGCCCATTCTCTCTCTCTGCTTGAAAAAAAAAAGGGGGGGGGGCTGGAGAGATGGCTCAGTGGTGCTTCTCTCCAAAGCCTAAGGACACAGGCTCAATTCTCCAGTACTCACATAAGCCAGATGTACAAAGTAGTGCATACATCTGGACTTCGTTTGCAGTGGCTGGAGGCCCTGGTGCACCTATTCTCTGCCTGTCTGCCTGTCTCTGTATTTCTCTGCTTGTAAATAAACAGAATATTTTTTTTAAAAATCAATTATTTCTCAATCATTAACTGTCAAAACAAAAATATATCACAAACTATTTAAATTCTCTTTGGTTCTCTCTACACCAAGGACTTTTATAGAAAAAAATGCCAGCTATGGTAATCTTAGTACACAGGAGGTTAAGGCAGGAGGACTACAGCAACTTGTAGCCCAGCTTGTGAATTCAAGACTACTCTAAGCTATATATGGAGACTCTGTCTCAAAAACTGAAAGCACTGGGCAGTCCCAGTACTCTGGGAGGCAGAAGTATATGGACTGCAAGCCTAGGACTATAGAGTGAGTTCCAGGTCAGCCTGGGCAAGTATGAGATCCTACCTTAATCAAACCAAAAACCAAACAAAAACACCAAAAAACCCATAAGACAAAAACGATGAAGACAAAAAAAGGGAGCTTGGTACAAACTGGGTTTATATTTTCCCCATTATATAGAAAGAAGAAATCGCAGTATTTAGAATGTTTAAAGAAAGTTGTTTCTTTTTTAATAGTGTTCAAGAAAGTTTTAATCACTTATCATAAAGAATTAAGCAGGGGGCTTGGCAGATGGCTTAGTGGTAAAAAGTACTTGCTAGTAAAGCCTACTGACCTGGGGTTCAATTCTTGAGCATCCATGTAAAACTGGACCCAAGAGGGCATATGCATCTGGCCTTTGTTTGCAGCACCAGATCTGGTGTGTACACGTGTGCATGTACACATACACGCACATATACACATGTGCTCAAGTAAAATTAAAATAGGGGGCTGGGAAGATGGCTCAGTAGTTAAAGGTGCTTGCTTGCAAAGCACGCAGCCCAGGCTCAATTCCCAACCTACCCATATAAGCCAGATGCAAAAAATAAGCATTTGGTGTTTTTTCCTTTGCTATGGCAAGAGGCCCTCGAGTGCGCCCCTCCACACACAGATGATTGATGGATAGATAAATCAGCCAGGACTAGAGTAAGACTCTAGCTCTACAAAAAAATAAAATAAATAAAAATAAAAACAAACAAAACTTAAAAAGAATAAAACAGGGTAAAGGTTTGCTTGGGACTACTTACGCTTTACAAATGATGGAGTGCTGAACCTCAAATTCCAAATTAGTAATAACAGGGCAAGTGTACACTCGAGTAGCTGAGATATCTGGTGAGTGTTCTTCACCAAAAGCAGGTTCAATCTTCCAGGTTTTATTCAGTTTGTCCATATCCTCCTTCAGCTGGTCTAAGCACTGACTCAGAAACTCATGAGCATCCTAAGAAAGCAATGAATCTATCATCAGAATAAAGCAGTTCTTGTCACAGTAACAGTTCATCAAATTGTGATTTATACAACTGAAACACTTGTCAGCTGAGAGATGTGTAAACAAGGTCAGGTTTACTGTGATAAAATTTTTTGGGTACTTATCTGTTGACTAAAAACAAATGGCTAAGTATTAGCGGTATCAACTCAGTAGTAGAGCACTTGCCCTAGTATGTCTGAAGCCCTGGTTTTGATGCCCAGTACCAAAATATCTCCCCCAAAGAAGGAGCTAGGTACATGCCTTTAATCCTAGCACTCAGGAGAGTGAGGTGAGGTCAACCTGGTCTAGAGTAAGACCATACCTTGAAAAAAAATACAAGATGAGTGAGAGAATGATAAATAGAAATAAATACCCCAAGGTTCCCCCAAAGCCACTCCCCCTCACAACTAAATAATATTAGCAAACTTAGAAAAACTACTAGCAAAAACAATTAGTTTACACTCTTAGCATATTTATATTAGCATAAATGAGTAAATGACTATTTTGTTTTAAAAAGTTTCACTAGCAGCCCACATCTATATATTAAAATATGGTAAAATAAAGCCAAGCATGGTGGTATAATCCTATAATCTTAGCTCTTGGAAGGCTGGGGAAGGAGACCTCCTACTCCCCCAGACTAGTCTGGGTTATACAGTGAGACTCTATTAAAATAAATAAGTAAATAAAGTTGTGCTCATTAACCTGTCTTCTACATTCTTTTTTAAAAATATTTTTATTTGCAAGCAGAGACAAAGAGAGGAACACAGAGAGAGAGAGAGAGACAGGGAAAGAGAGCGAGTGTGTGTGCCAGGGCTCCCTGCCACTGAAAACAAACTCCAGAATCTACATGTACCACTTTGTGCATCTGTCTTTGTATAGGTACTGGGGAGTCACACCCTGGCTTTGCAGGCAAGCACCTTAACCACTGAGTTATATCTCCAGACCCTTCAAAACTGCCTTCTAAATATTGACGGTTATCACCATGGATTAGTGCTGCTTTCAGCTTTGGTAAGAGAAGGTTGTTTTTGCTGTCTAAAACAGTCTCATAACTGGTCAAACTGCTGAGAGTAGGTGACTGCTGAGTGCTCAGCCCTCGTTGTCTCATCTGTATCACTCTTCAAGGCTCAGGAATCGTGGAAAGGGGAGGTGGAAAGAATGTTAGGGGCCAGAAAATGAGGTAGAGTGCTGTGGAATGCTATCATCTGGACATGGCCCTGCGCATTCCATAATAGATGGGAGAGAGGCTTTCAATGAAGAGCTAGTGATAGTTAATGGTTGCTAGAGGAGAGGGAGACATTCTTCAATGGTCTAGACACAGTTGCCCATGCTGGTAGAGAACTACCTATCTAGCCATGCTCGTGAAAGCAACCCTGATTTAACTCAGTCGTTCACAAAAACAAATAAGCATGTGATTTGTTGGAGAATAGTCCACAAATCAGTGTCACTACGTCTTGTTAAAAGTTTGTAAATGGCTGGGAATGATGGCACATGCCTCTAGTCCCAGCACTAGGGAGGCAGAGGTAGGAGTTCAAGGCCACCATTAAGATTACACAGTGAATCCCAGGTCAGCCTGGGATAGAGTGAGAACCTACCTTGAAAAACAAAAACAAACAAACAAAAAACCTTGTAATCGATGCTAAGAGGCTTATAAATGTTCAAAATGATGGATATATTAATCATCCTGAGCTAACCATTAAACATCGTATATCTATATAAACATAAAAAATTTGTAAAGATGGAAATATACATTTATAGGTAGAGATGGCTGGGGATGTAGCTCAGTTGATAGAGAGCTTGTCTACTGTCCTTACCCGCCCGCGGGTTGGTCACAGCAAAGGCCCTAGGAGAAGGGGTGAGAATGGGTGGGAACAAGAGACGGGAGAGAGTGGAGCAAGACGGATTTCCGATCAAACTCATTTTATTACAAGCAGGCAGCATCTTATATACAGGGGAACAAGGTGGTAGCTGGGAAATAGCAACCTGGTTGCTAGGTAACTCGGTCACAGCAGAGGTCATGATCTCTAGGAGAAAAGCCTGCAGGCGGAAGAGAGGTTTGGCAGAGAAGATAGGAACTTAGCATTAGTTAGTAGGAGGAAGAGCAGAGACCTTCAAAAACAAATGTTGACACATCTTATGGCACGAATGGCTCCCCACAGGTCCCCCTTTCTTATAATATTAAATGGCCAATGGTACTGTGCCTGGCTTAGGTTGGAACCCTGGACCACAAGTCTTACCCGTCTTGGATACAGAGACCCTGTCGTCTCTGCTCTGTCTTAGGTTGGTTTGGTCCTTCAGCATTCAGGCCTCCCTTACCCGTCATTGGATGACCCAGCAGCTAATGGCGGGGCTCCTGTCTTAGGTCGGGCCAGGCTGTGCTAGAATGCAGAGTTCTCTTACCCATCATTGACTAACCAGTCCAGCAGCAATTTTTATTTATGTGGGCTGTGAATTTTGTCATCAGCCATATCAAGTTTAAGAATACGGACCTGGGTAAGATGAATCTTATAGCATCTATTTGTATACAGAGGAAGGTCATTAGCTTGATGGAAAGAAACAGTTCCTAGATAGGAAGGTCAGTAGGCAAATTAGGGTCAGCAGGGGGAGCAGGAGAGGCAGGATTCCAATCAGCCACTCCAGAAGTGTAGAGTGTAAATTCTTTCTTCTTTTTACTAGCAAATTCTTGACTTTCCCCGACAGCTGGGACAGCAGCAGAAAGGTTGTATTCTGAATAACAAAAAAAAAACTTAGGCGAGAGAATCATTTTGAACTCAAAGTTGACCTGTGGCAGACACCTTGCTTGCTAAATCCCAAAATTAATTTTATATATATAAGAAAAAGGAACCAAGCAAATATTTTTAGCAATCACCATATAGTATAGAAATCAGTAATTGGCCTCTTTACAAACTCTTACAACCATTGAAAAGTTACTCTAACCATAGAAGAGCTTGGTCAATAATCAGGCTTATAAGAAAAACACTACTGGGGTATTCCTTTCCCCTCTTAATATACAGTATTTATAGTAGACAATGTCTCTAGCCATTGAGCAAAAGGATGAAAAAACCTTGTGTGTGTGTGTGTATATATATATATATATATATATATATATATATATATATATATATATATAAATTTTTTTTAGTTTACCCAATCATGGGTAATGGACTCTAGCAACAAAGAGGACACAAACCTCCTCGTATTATTTCCCTTACATTCCTCAATAAACTAGGTGGCCAGACTAGCTTATGAAGAAGCATTGGGAAATGTCTGTCTCTGGAGTTTACTCCTAAGTGAGGAACAGGCAAGAAGGTGATGCAAGAAGGGCACTGTTTTACAATTTGTCTTGCCTGTTCTCTGGAGATAGGAAACATTAGCCTTAGAGTCTGGGCGTTTAGGTGGTGAAGTTGGTGAGCCTTTAAGGCAGCAGAAATTTTATCCTGGTAAGTTACATGAAATATTTGTCTTGTAGCCAAATCTGCTCTGAAATTTCCTTCAGCTAAAGGTCCAGGAAGATCAGAATGGGCCCGTAGGTGGCCAATATAAAAAGGGTGTTTTCTTTTATGAATATGTGTCTGTAATTGCTTAAATAGCAAGGCTGCTCTAGACGTATTTTTGATTTGAGCTGCAGTTTCCAACAGGGGGATGGAATAAGCTACGTAAGCACTGTCAATAAACAAATTAAAAGGCTTGTAACGTGGGAAAAACAAAGTCATGCACATTAACAAAATGTAGAAGTTTATTTGGGAGATAATTATCAATAAATGCCCTTTGGCAAATGGATGTAACTCATTCCCGAATTTGGAAATCTAAAATATGTACATGTGTCTATTGATACTTATAGTTGATTTACTTTTGCTACACCACAATCTGGTGAAGCAGGAAAACATGTCATTGCTCATATTCTGGCTGCTATAGCAGTATTGGGAATTCCAAATAACGTCAAAACGGATAATAGCCCAGGATACACTGGATCTGTATTTATTAAGTTTTGTCAGCAACTTAACATTAAACACACTACTGGAATTCCCTACAATCTGCAAGGCCAAGGTACTGTAGAAAGAGCTCATTTATCTCTTAAAAACACTCTCCAGAGTGTTAAAAGGGTGGATTGGTATCCTATAAAAGGCTCCCCCCCCACACCTCTTGTCTCACTCATTTTTTATTTTAAATTTCCTGACCCTGGACAAAGATGGGCTCACTGAAGCAGAACGTTTCTGGCATGCAGAAACTCGCAAAGATTTTGCTACAGTCCTATGGAAGGATCCCTTAGAAAATAAGTGGCATGGTCCAGACCTGTCTTAATATAGGGGCCGAGGATCTGTTTGTGTGTATTCTAAAGAGCTAGATGCTGCTAGATGGCTACCAGAAAGATTAGTAAAACAAATGTTGACGCATCTTATGGCACGAACGGCTCCCCACAGCCTACCATGCCTGAAATCCCGTCAATAGGAGGGGGAAGGCAGATTAGAAATTCAAGGTCTTTAGCTAGCTAGAGTGAATTCCAGGTCAGCTTAGGTTAGAGTGAGAACCTACCTCAAAAAAGGGGCAAGAGCAGAGCCAGCTGGGACTGGCCAGAGAGCAGCTTTAGGTGCCCACCCTTCCCTGCAAGGACCAGCAGCTGGAGCTATTGAAGCCACACAACACCCAACACAGCTGATCTAAACAGCAGATTCATGAACCCAGACAGCCCATAGCCCACAGCCCACCGAGACAGAGTCAGCCTCATACTCAGCTGGGGTGAGACCAGAGGCCATCTCAAGAGGTAACAGGGTCATCTAGACTTGATTGATGCACCTCTAGTAGGCATTACCATTTTTAACAGGTGGGGTTTAAAAAGGGAATTTGTCCCATTTGATACTTATTGACTCACAGGACTTTGTTGTCTCTACCTTCTGTCTTTCCTGTGGGAGGAGGGTCTCACCCAGTCCCAGGCTGACCAGGAACCTAGTACGAACCAGAAGTCTCAGCCTCCCAGCCTACAGGATTAAGGGTGTGATAGCTCACACCCTTAGGTATGTATTTTGGCGATGTTAAGATTATCTGTTTAATCCCTGTTCTGGCATAACTACCCTGTGTGGGTTTTGGTTATGTGTGCATAATGCCCATTTGCATATTACAATTGTATTTTGCCCCACTCAGTCTACTAGAATATTTATGTATCAGTCAACTACAACTCATTGGGTCCCATCTGTGGTCACACTGGGAGTAATGTAAGAGCCCCGCTTGGCACATCTGGCTCCCCACTCTAAGGATATATAACTTCCGATTCATGCATCTAATAATACAGCAGATAATTAGGAAACCCAAGCATTGAATAACTCAAGATACAAAAATCTCTACATTATAAGAAATATGGAAATATAGATAATATAATTCAACTAAAACTATAAATCCATCAGAAATGACCTTCAGTGAGACTGACTTAGATGAACTGACAAAGAATTCAAAAGAATGATTATAACGATGCTCAAAAAAAAAAAAAAATCAAATGGGAAATCAAATTCCAGAAGGAGAATACAGGAAACCAATTTAAGGAAATGAAGAGGTTGAAATAAGATATAAGGAAAAGCCGTAAAGAAATACTAGAAATAAAATTCTAGAAATGAAAACAGTCAAAAACAAAACTGTAGAAAGTCTCAACAATAGAACAGACCAAGGAGAGGACAGAATATCTAAACTGGAAGACAAGGTGGCAGAACTGGAACAGCACAACAAAGAGAAGGGCAAACTAACAGGAAAGTATGAATGGGAATTGCAAGACATTTTCGACACTATGAAGAGATCAAACATAAGAATTCAGGGTATAGTGGAAGAAGAATTTCACTGTCAGGGCATGGTAGAGGCAAGCCCATTAGAATAACTGAAGATTACTCAACACAAACCTTAACAGCCAGAAGGGCTTGAGGTGACATATTCCAAGTTCTGAAAGAAAACAACTGTCAGGCAAGATTATATCTGGCAAAGTTCTCCAGTTCAACTGAAGGAGAAATAAGTACTTTCCACAACAAAAACAGGCTAAAGGAATTTACGTCTACAAATCCAGCTCTATAAAAAATACTTGAAGGGATCCTTCAGACTGAAGAGAAAGAAAAACCCATACACGAGGAAACAGAAAAAAATAAACCATATTCAAAAAATAATTAATTCGAGGCAAGATGGTACGCCAGAGGAAGCGTGCGGCGCGGGATCCCGAGGCCTGCATTCCGAGCCCGCTGGGCTACACAGCTGGCGCCCCGTCCATGTGGCTGCAGAAGCGCACGCTCTTCGTCCTCAACGCCCCCCCCCCCCTACACGGAGGAAGAATGCCTGTCCTGACTCCTGTCCCCCTGTGGCACCATCAAGTCTGTGGAGCTTCAGGGGAAGCCGGAACTTGCTGAGAACCCTAAGGAAGCCAAGTCTAAGTTTTTCACCCCAAGCCTGTTCCGGGCTTCCAGGTAGCCTATGTGGTATTCCAGAAGCCAAGTGGAGTGGGGGCTGCCTTGACCTTGAAGGGCCCTTTGCTGGTCTCTACGGAGAGCCATCCTGTGAAGAGTGGCATTCTCAAGTGGATCAGTGACTATTCGGATTCTGTTGATAGACCCTGAGGCCCTGAGGGTCGAGGTGGACACATTCATGGAGGCCTATGACCAGAAGATAGCTGAGGAGGAGGAGCAGGCCAAGGAGGAGGAAGGAGTCCCTGATGAGGAGGGCTGGGTGAAGGTGACCCGCCGAGGCCTGTGCTCCCCCGGACAGAGGCAGCCAGCCTGTGGGTTCTGGAGAGGGAGAAACAGAAGCGTGCCCGCAAGGAGCTGCTCAACTTCTATGCCTGGCAGCACCGTGAGACCAAGATGGAGCACCTAGCCCAGATACGGAAGAAGTTCAAGGAGGACAAGCAGAGGACTGAGCTGATGCGGGCCCAGCGCAAATTCCGGCCCTACTAGTGTGCTGGCTGGCAGTGGGCCGCTGGAGTGAGGCCAGCAGGAACTCGAGGACTGGCGGGCCTGGGCTCCCCTGAGATCATGCCCCTGGGCCTCTGCTCTGGTGCTGCCAGTGGGAGCACTTGACCTTCAGGGCGCAGCCCCTGCTCTCCTGCCTACAGACCCCCGTGAGGAAAGCCGACTGCCCTCAACCTGTCCTCCATGGAGGAGACCCTGATGCCAGAGAGAGCGCCTGAAAAGCAGTGAGGAAGTGAGAGGGTTTTATTTGCACCCAGGCTGGGAGCAAGGGAAGACTGTACCCCCACCAGCTCACCACACATCCATCCCTACCCATCACTAGGCCAGAATTGGGAGGGTTGGAGGCAAGTGTGAACTGCTGCTGAGGGGTACCAGGAGTGCCTGGTAAGGGGACATGTGACAATAAAAAGATTCTGCAGATAAAAAAAAAAGAAATAATACAAGAGAGCAAAGGAAAAACTACAAAACCAAGAAATGGCAAGAATAAAATACACAGCTTTCAATAATAATTCAATAATAACTCTTTACATCAACACTCCGACAAAAAGTCACAGACTTACAGATTGGATTAAAAGGCAGGGTCCTTCTGTTTGTTGCCTCCAAGAAGTGCACATCTCCATAAAAGATAGATACCTCATTGGGGTGAAAGGATGGAAAACAGTATCTCAAGCAAATGGACCTAGGAAACAAGCAGGTGTTGCTATCCTAATATTAGACACGATAGACTTCAAACCAATAGTACTTAAGAAAGATAAAGGAGGTCATTATATATAGAATAAGGGAACAATTCAACAGTACATTACAATTTTAAATATATATGCACCAAATGCAGGTGCTCCCAATTTCATTAAACAAACACTACTAGAATTGAGGCCACAGGTAACACCAAGCACAACTGTAGTGAGAAACTTCAACACCCCACTCTCACCTATTGACAGGTCATCCCAGCAAAATATAAACAGAAACATCTGGAATAAATAACACTATAAAACAAATGGACCTAACATCTATAGAACTTTTCATTCAAATACCACAGAATACACATTCTTTTCAGGAGCACATAGAACATTCTCTAAAATAGGTCATACGTTAGGACATAAAGCAAATCTTAACAATTTCAGGTAAATTGAAATAATTCCCTGTACTCTATATGATCACAACGGAATTAAGCTACAAATCAACAGCAAGAAGAATCATAGAACATACACAAACTCATGGAAATTAAACAGTACACTTCTGAATAATGAATGGGTCATTGAAATCAAGAAGGAAATAAAAAACTTCACAGACTCAAATGAAAACACAACACATCAGAACCTCTGGGACACAGTGAAGGCAGTCCTTAGGGGGAAATTTATAGCTTTAAATGCTTATATTAAGACACTTGAATGGTCACAAGTAAGCAACTTAATACTTCACCATAAGGCCTTGGAGAAAGAAGAACAAGGCAAACCAAAACTCAGTAGATGAGAAGAAATAAAGATTAGGGTGGAACTTAATGAAATAGAAACATAAATAAATAAATAAATAAATAAATAAATAAATAAATAAATAAATAAATAAATAATCATGGAAACAGAGTTGGTTCTCTGAAAGGATTAACAAAATTGATAAACTCTTAGCAAATCTGACCAAAAGAGAAAAGAGATACAAATAAAATTAGAGATGAAAAAGGCACCATTACAAAAGATACCAATGAAATTCAGAAAATCATAAGGACATACTTTAGGAACATATATTCCAAGTTTGAAAATCTGAAAGAAATGGATGATTTCCTTGATGTACATGACCTACCAAAATTAAATCAACATGAGATAAAACACTTAAACCGACCTAGAGCAAGCATGAATATCCAAGCAGTTATAAAAAAAAAAATCTCTCTACTAAAAAAAGTCGAGGCGTAGATGGATTTACTGCTGAATTCTACTGGACACTCACTGAAGAACACCAATGCTTTTCATGCAAAATAGAGAAGAAGGAATATTACCAAACTACTTTTATGAAACCAGCATAACTCTGATACCAAAACCAGATAAAGACAGAACAAAAAAAAAAAAGAAAAGAAAAGAAAATTACAGACCAATCTCACTCATGAATATAGATGCAAAAATTCTTAACAAAATATTGGCTAACAGAAAGAATACAAGTTTGCATCAAAAAGATTATTCACTCTGACCAGGTAGGTTTTATCCCTGAGATGCAGGGATGGTTCAACACATGCGAATCGATAAATGTAATACACTATATAAATGGACTGGAATAAAATCACATATCATCTCAATAGATGGAGAAAAGGCATTTGACAAAATCCAACATCCCTTCATGGAAAAAGTCCTAAAGAAAGTGGGAATAGAAGGAACGTATCTCAATATAATAAGGGCCATATATGACAAACGTATAGTCAACATCACAGTAAATGGGGAAAAACTTGAAGCATTTCCACTAAAATCAGGAAGACAAGGCTATGTACTATTCTCCACTTTTATTTAATATAGTACTGGAAGTCTAAGCTATAGCAATGAGGCAAGACACACAAATCAAAGGGGTACAAATTGGAAAGAAAGAGATCAAATTATCATTATTTGCAGATGATACGATTCTATACACAAGGAATCCTAAAGACTCTATTAGCAAACTGTCAGAGCTGATAAACACATTGAGCAATGTAGCAGGATACAAAATCAACACACAGCAATCAGTGGTCTTCCTATATACTAACAACAGGCTGAGGAAGAAGTCAAGGAAACTCCCATTCACAATTGCCTTGAAAAATTAGGTACCTTGGAATAAAATAAACCTAGGAAATGGAAAGACATCCCATTGTTCTTTGATTGGAAGAATCAATATTGTAAAAATATCAATCATACCAAAAGCAATCTACACATTTAATACAATCCCCATCAAAATTCCAATGGCCTTCTTCACCAAAATAGAACTTTACTAAAATTCATTTGGAATCATGAAGAACTTTGAATAGCCAAAAGAATTCCAGGCAACAAAAATAAGGCTGGCAGTATCACCATACCTGATTTTAAGATACATTAAGAGCCATAGTAACAAAAACAGCATGGCACTGGCACAAAAACAAGACACATAGATCAATAGAACAGAACAGAGGACACTGATGCAAACCCAGACAGATACAGCCATTTGATTTTTGACAAAAAGGACAAAAATTCACTGGAGGAAAAAGTCTCTTTAACAGATGGTGCTGGAAAAACTGGATAACTATATGTAGAAGGATGAAAAAGATTCTTATCTCTCTCCATGCACAAGAATCAAGACCAAATGGATCAACGACCTTAAATATCAGACTTGAAACTGTTAGAAGAAAAAAACGCTTCAACATATTGGCATAAGTAAAGACTTTCTAAACATAACCCCAGTTGCTCAGGAAAACCATTAATCAACAATTGGGACCTCATGAAATTATAAAGCTTTTATACAGCAAAAGACACTGAACAGAGCAAAGAGGCAACCTACCCAATGGGAGAAAATCTTTGTCAGCTATACATTTGACAGGATTGATATCCAGGATTTACAAAGAACTCAAAAATCTAAGTAATAAGAAATCAAACAACCCAATAAAAAATGGGCTATGAAACAGAATAGAGTTCTCAAAAGAAGAAATACAAATGGACTACAAACATCTAAAAACATATTCTATCTCCTTAGCATTCAGGTAAACGCAAATTAAAACTACTCAGATTCTATCTCACTCCTGTAAGAATGGCGACCATCAAAAAAAAAAAAAAAAAGACAATAAATGGTGGCAAGGATGCAGAAAAATAGGAACTCTTCTACATTGCTGGCTGCTGGTGGGAAGGTAAACTGGTGCAGCCACTGTGGAAAGCAGTGTGCAGGTTCCTGAGACAGCTGAAAATAGATTGACCATATAATCCAGCTCTAGCAGTCTTGGCATATATCCTAAGGACTCTAGTCACTATCCTAGAGATACTTGTTCATCCATGTTTATTTTGGCTCTATTTAAAATAGCTAGGAGGTGGAGCCAGCCTAGATGTCTCTCAACTGATAAATGGATAATGAAGATGTGGCTCGTTTATACAATGGAGTTCTATTCAGTTGTAAATAAAAATGAAATTATGAAATTTGCAGGGAAATGGATGGATCTGGGAAGGATCATACTAAGTGAGGTAACTCAGGACCAGAAAACCAAATGCCACATGTTCTTCCTCATATAATGGCACAGCCAGTAACCATAGATTGTTACTAGAGAAACTTCAGTGCCGGGGATGGGATACCTTCCAGTGAGTTGTTGGCCAGGGAGGTTCCTGAGACCCCCCCAAAACATTACAGGTCATTGCCAAGGCTCTTGGTTGCCCACTAGAATGAGATGGTAAGACCCTATTGCTGAAGACCACAGATACTTGGACTGAAGTATACTTAGAAATCACCCTGGAGCTAAGCTGGAATCTTCCTCCCTGTTAATCAGCTGACAGAAAGCTGGAAAAATCTATGGTTGCATGTAGCCCTATGGAAGAAAGAGAAGTTATCAACAGTGGTGAACAGCAGTGGACCTTGCAAGCCCTAAGACTAGCCAGCCAGGCCAAATGTGCCAACTGGGACAATAGTGGCACCTCTATTGTGGGGGAAACCAACTGCTATCTAATTATATTGGCAGCCTGCTCCAAGGGAGGGAAAGCATGCCTGGTACTGAAGACCTAGTCAAAAAGCCCATGGTGGGGGAGGTCATGAGCCCTAGGGGAGTAACACCTGCTGATGTCTTACTAAATGTATATATTATGCCCTCCAAACTGCCTTATAAATACTTTTTTAAAAAAATGAGCATACCCACATAATGTTACTTTCACTTTTGGCTAGAAAAGCTTCTGTTTTTCAGATGATGGTGAACAATGGGTAATGCAAAAGACACCACAGTGCTAAGAAGAAATGACAATGGAGTGTTCATCCCTATCACATTGCCAGAGGCTCAGGGTCTATTCCAGAAGAGATGGCAGAAAGATTGTAAGAGCCAAAGGAAGGAAGGGAAGGACGGCTTACAATGCAAACTTCCAGACACAAAATGGCTTTGAAGTGCCTGATAATACCTACACATAATGGGAAGAAAAGATGATGACAGAAACAAAACGGAGACTAATTGAGAGGGGGAAGAGATATGGGGGAGGGTAGGGAGGGAATCATAATGGCTTATGGTCTATAATTATGGAAGTTATGAATAAAAAGGTTTTAAAAATCAGGTTACAGATCAAAACAATTTTAATTTTCTAAAATATTTAAACTAGTTAGTACTCACATTCTGCATATAGCCAGAGAATCTCTCTGCTGTAGTTGAAATGGCATTTTTAACCTTCTTTAGTAAATCCTTTTTGGTCTCTGAATTGCAGATATCTTTTTTAACAAGCAAGAGTGCAAAGCGTCTGATAAACAAGAGAGACAAGGTTGGCATGTTTTGAAAAACAGCAGATGACATGATATTTAAAGACTAATCATTAACACTGACATACAAAAATTTAAGTGCCTAAAAACGTTTTTTTCTAAAATCAATGAGATCAACTTCATTCAAACATGTAACAATTACCTGATAAGTGCATTGAACGGAATTTTCTTCCATGGGATACCCTGCTTAAGCAAGTCATTTGCAAATGACTGGAGTGAAAACAGAGACTGTAAGATAGCATTCATATAGCACGTATTTCCCAAGTTAGAGAATCTAAAAAGATAAAAGAAAATAGTGTTTGAAGTTTGTTTAGAATCATTGTATAAAAAGGTTTTCTTTCCACTCTGGCACACATTAGAATGGCCACTCCAACCCAAGTTTCTCATCCCGTGGGTATGATGGATAAAGAGGGATAAAGAGTAATAATGTGCATTTCTAGCTAGTTAGTTATCAGAAGATGTTGGTATGGATGATCTGGAGACAACTACTTTGAGAACCACTACATTCTAACACAAACTTAAAATTAGCCATTATGCCATATCATTATAATTTTTAAAAACTGTGTGTGTGCATGGGCATGCCCGGGCCTCTTGCTATTGCAAACAAACATGTTTTACGTCTGTCTTACATTGTCCTAGCTCTTGTAGGAGAATCAACATGAGTTCAAGGCCACCCTGAGACTACATAGTGAATTCCAGGTCAGCCTGGGCTAGAATGAGACCTTACCTGGAAAAACAAAAACAAAAAAAAGACAAACCTTACAGAAAACATGTTCCCATCACAACCTGTTGCTTAATCAAGTATTTTTGAAAACACATTCCTTGAGTCATTACAGAGATCTTAAAACACACACAAATGAAATCTGTAAGAAAATCTAGCACACTGTTGTCAGAGGAGAAGGCTGGTGGTTTTGTTTTCAGTACATCCCACACCATCCACTTCTACTCATGCCCCCTGGATCCATAGTAACTTCACTGCCTCCACAGCCCTGATCATAACCACTCAAGCCATCAGATCAAGAGTGCCAAATTCTCCATTATAGTTCTTTGCCATTCGTTTTTTCCAACAGATCCAAATTATGTCTCCCTGTTCACAACCTTCCATTCCAGAGCCTCCCATCGATCCTAGAGTCACCTCCAGGTGTAGAAGTCAAGAAAAGTTTGATGTAATGGTATGGAGTGTTATTTTTAAAGAAGGCAACTACTGTATCTTCATATGTCATATACTCCATCTGCTTCTCCTGTTGTGCTGTCAATGGCTCCAACAGCAATATGAACTCACTTTCAGTTGCATGGAAAGACAACCCTCTCATGTGTATAAAACAATTGCCTTGAACCTGAACTTGCATCATCAGCTCCACCAGTCACATCTTGCATCTCTCATTCTGTCATCAAAACCATCATTTTCATAACCATAACTGTTACAGGCACCATAATCATCCAAACCTCCATAGCCATCATCATAGCCATTACCTCCTTGTTGAATTGTCATATATAATTCCACTCCAAACTCTGTAAAAAACTCCCTGCCTCTTACTGATCGCTGTTCCAGCAATCTTGGTGGATCATAATCTTTGGATTTTAGGACTAGGGAGATAGCTCAGTGTAGAAAGCACTTGCCTTGCAAGCATGAGTACCTATGTTAAGATCCCTAGGAGCCACATAAATGCTGTGTGGGCATGGAGGCCTCCTGTAATCCTACCAATCAGGAAGAGACAGGGGATCCCTGGGGCAATCTAACTAGACGAATCAGTAAATTCTGAGTTCAAGAGAGACTCTGCCTCAATAAAGTGGAGAGTGTTCAAGGAAGATACCTGACTGACACCAGCATCTAGCGAGACTGGTTGACACACAT
This sequence comes from Zapus hudsonius, assembly GCA_004024765.1. Lineage (NCBI taxonomy): Eukaryota > Metazoa > Chordata > Mammalia > Rodentia > Dipodidae > Zapus > Zapus hudsonius. The sequence goes on along the minus strand of PVHP010014218.1, from coordinate 598 downwards.
ATGAGAATGCACACATGCATGTGTGTCTTTTAATTTTTATTTCTGCTTCCCCAAAGTGTTTCATGCTATATCCTTTGAGGCAAAGTGCACAAAGGCCTGCCCTGTGTATCTATCCTGGTAGTTCATCAACAGTGTTATCCCATTTGGCAGAATTTCCAACTCTGGAAAGAAATGAACTGTTTCCTCTTTGCTGCAATCAAATCAAACTCCATGAAGTTGTACTGGTCCATCACTAGTGTCACTTGGACCATTATGCTTCATAATCCAATCCACCTCAGTACCATTTGATTTAAATGGCTCTTATACTTTAGATACATTGTCTCATGATGGTAACTCTGATTCCAGTGCTCATTTGGTCGGGCTGTAGCCAAGAAAAAGCAATACAACAGGGAGGTTAAGAATACAACTGAGGGCTGGAGAGATGGCTCAGCGGTTAAGGCACTTGCCTCCAGTGCCTAAGGCCCCGGGTTCAATTCCCCAGGACCCACATAAGCCAGACCCACAAGGTGGTGGCCCTGGTGTGGTCGGTCTCTCTCTCTCTCTCTCTCTCTCTCTCTCTCTCTCTCTCTCTCTCTCTCTCTCTCTCTCACACACACCT
>PVHP010014217.1:0-39556 GCA_004024765.1 Zapus hudsonius | reverse complement strand
TGGTGGTGGTGGTGGTGATGGTGATGGTGGTGGTGGTGGTGATGGTGGTGGTGATGATGGTGGTGATGGTGGTGGTGATGATGGTGGTGATGGTGGCGATGTTGAAGGTGGTGATGGTGGTGGTAGTGGTGGAGGTGGTGGCAAAGTCTCTCCAGCAGGGGGCCCTGCAACAGTCAGAGCAAAGAACAGAACCAGGTGTGGAACAGACTGCAGTAAGTCCCAGTGGGAAGTTAGTAAGAAAGAAATGGCCAAGAACATGAAGACTTTTCTCAGTCTGCTTTCTGCGTGGCAGTGGGCTCTTTATATTCCTTTTTAAAGACACTTAAAAGAAAGCCAGGGAGCCAGGAACAGTGGTACATGCCTATAACCCATGTGGGAGGTAGAGGCAGGAGGAATAGGTCAGCCTTGGCTAAATACCCAGTTTGAGGATAGGCTGGGCTACATGAAATCATGTTTCAAAACCAAAAGAAAAAGAAAAAAGAACAGCCTGACTTCTCTCCCCGTCTTCCTGTGATTCCCTGTTTGAATGTGAACTTCCTAGTTATGACATTGTTCAGCTAACCATTCACTACCTCTCCATACTGGCATTGAACAGTCATGTGGCATTGTACTTTCTATGGAGCTGACACCTAAAAGTTAACTATGAAACATTCTATCCAACAAGAGCACAGCACATATTCTTTAGAAGCAGGTGTGGGAGACCCATCAGAATAGAATATAAAATCAGCTCTAAATGAAACTGTGAAGAGCTGGAGAGATTGCTCAGTGGTTAAGGCATTTGCTCTCAAAACCTAACAACCTGAGTTTGATTCCCCAGTCAAAATAAAGCCAGATGCATAAAGTGGCTCATACATCTAGAGTTAGTTTGCAGCAGTTAGAGGCCCTGGTGTGCCCATTCTCTCTCTCTCTCTCTCTCTCTCTCTCTCTCTCTCTCTCTCTCTCTCTCTCTCTCTCTCTCTCTTTCTCTCTCTCTCCCTCTGTCCTCTGTCTCTCTCTGCCTGTCTCTGTCTCTCTCTACTTGCAAATAATATTAAAAAGAAAAGAGGAAACTGTGACACATTTCTAATAATCATAAATAAGCAAAGTTTGTTTTGCAAGTCAATGACAGAAGGAAATTTGAGAAATGTACAATACATAGCTATTTACCATCACACCCCTAAATAACCAATGGATCAAAGAGGAAATCACAAGAATTAGGATAATACTTTAAGACAAATTAAAACAAAAGAACGACTCAATTTTATGGGTTACAGCTGAGGCAAGGCTTTAAAAAAGTTTATGGTTTTAAGAGAAAATATAATTTTGAAAAGAAGAATCTCAAGTTAATTGCCTAACCTTTAAGTGTAAAAGACTAGAAATTAGAAACAAGTTAAGCTCAAAGCAAGAAGGAAGGAAATAATAATTATAAGTGGAAACAAATAAAGTACATATTAAAAGAACAATAGGAAAAAAATATCACAAAACCAAAGTTGGTTCCTTGAAAATACAACTTCTTTTAGCTAGATCAACAAGAAACCAAAGACTTAATTGTTAAAATCAGGAAAGAAAGAGAGTGAGTCCTTGGTAAATAACAGGTCTTGAAGAAACAAAAGGAGTCATGAGGGAGTACCATGAACACTATAAGTTATTAATTAAATAGCTGATGTGAAATGGACAGTTAGGGGCTGGAGAGAGGACTTGGTAAGTAAGAGTACTTGTCCACAAGCATGAGGGCTTTAGAAGGTCAGAATTCAATCTCCTCATCTCACAACACCCATGTATAAAGCTAGGCAGGTTTATATGTACTTGTAACCCCAGTCCTGGGGAGGGAGGCCATCAAAGTATCACCCAGGCTCACTGATCAGCCAGCCTGACTGAAAAAAAAAGGCAAGTTCAAGTTTAGTGAGAGACTCTATCTCAAGGGAACACTGTGGAAAAGCCAGAGGACATTTGATGTTCTTTTCTAGGCACAGCACACAGTGGATAGAGTGTGCAGTCTGCTCACATATGTGCTACATACATTATACACACAGCACACCACACACATGCTACACCACATATGCACACAGAGTATCAATTCTTAGATGGGCATAAATTACAGAACATTTCAAAGAGAAATTAAAATCCAAATGAACCCAAACTAATAACTGAGAGATTAAATCAATAATCAAAGACTTCCCACAGATAAAATCCCAGATGATCTCCCTAATAAATTCTGTAAAGTATTTTCTAAGAATGAACCCACTGACTCATCAGAAAACAAAAAGAAAACCACCCAACTCATTCTGACCAAAAAAGAGAAAGCTAAAGACCAATGTCACTAAGGAATACTGATAGAAAATCCTCAAAAAAAAAATGCTACCAGATCAAATCCATCAACATGTTGGGGCTGGGGGTGTCTCAGGAGCAAGACACTTGCCTAGTGTGAGGAAGGTCCTCGATTCCATCTTCAACACAACAAAACAAACAAAAGCCAACACTTTGGAGAAAGGACGGTTCTCCATAACCAAGGGGATTTTGTCTTGAAATACAAGGTCACTTTAGCATCCAAAAATTGAGCAACGAAATGCCTAGTATTCACAGAATAAAGGACAGAAGAAACATTATCTCAATAACTGCATAAAAAGAGTTCAACACAGTCAGTCTTTAAAGGTAAAAATCCTCAACCATCTAAGAATTGAGTAGAACTCTTCAAGGTATAACAAAGATCTAATAAGAGCCCAGAACGAACACAATAATTAAAGGTGAAAGATTGAATGTTTACCGCCAAGATGAAGAATACAACAAGACTGTTTACTCACCCTGTTCATCCCACATTGTACTAGAGCCTCGAGAGAGAGTAATTAGACAATTAAAAGAAATGAAAAACACCTGTACCGGGTGAAGTAAAATTATTTCTAGTCACAGATGGTCTGAACTTAAATATTGGAGAACCCGAGAAATCCACCAGAAGCTGTTGAAGCAAACAAGTTCATCATATTTCTGGAACAGCAAACAGCTCAAAAGTCCACCTTAAAAAGAATTCTGTGTATAAAAGAGTTGAAAAATTAAGAATGATTTCACAAAATCTGCGGAAGGTGAGAACGTGTAAAACTAACAAGTGTTGATGAAAGAAATTGCGGAGGTGGTTCACCTACGTAGATAGTCTACAATTGTGCACAAGAGGGTCTACTGTTGTTAAGAAGTCAGTAATCCTAAAATTGGCCTAAGCATTCCCTGAAATTATAGCAAAATTCCTCCTGGATTCTTTACAAAATTACAAACTGATCCTACAATGTATATGGAAATGCAGAAACTCGGAAGAAACAAAACTGGCATGGAAACAAAATTTTTAAACTATTCCTGAACAGTTTATAGATCCTTGTTTGCTACAATAATCAGTGATCACTGACCTAAAGAGAGAAAGAATTAAGAGTCCAGAAAGTTTTTTGTACTTTTTCACACAATAACACAGACAGTTCAATGAAGAAAGAAACTTTTTCAACTACCTGACACCACACACACACAAAAAAAGAAACTTAAGAAGGGTCCTGGACTTGAATATAAGAAATAAACCTCTAATAACAAGACATAAGAGTCCATATTTGTGGTTTGGGATGGGGCAGGGGTTTCTCAGAAGACAGGACATTGAAGTCCACAGGAGTTCATACTACCTTGGTCACCCATGTGTGTGTGTGGGGGGGGGGGGTTCCATCTCCACACAAAGTTTAATCTCAGGTATTCAGGATCAAGACTTCACCTTATGAATCGAGACACAATTCAGCCTGTGGTAGTGACGATCTTTACACAACTCTGTAAATACACTAAGATCATTGCACTGGGCCATTTAAGTGGGTGAAGCCAACGGCCTGTGAATGAGATCTCAATAAAGCAATGCTTTCAAACTAGCAGTAGGAGAGAGATATTTAAGATTTTCCAGCAGAAAGGTGGCATGATCTAGTCTGGAGTTTATAGAAATTGTTCTGGTAGCCATATCCCAGAGGGAAGCAGAAGTGTGTGCCCTGCAGGTCTCAGCTGGACCAAAGCCACTGAAATGAAAAAGAATGGAACAGATGTTAGTGGCCTTGCTCCCCTACCAAAAAACTACCCTGAAGGCAGAGTTGCAATGCTGGATCCAGGGACATCTGGGTGATGCGGCAGCTCTGGTGAGGTTTGGAGAATCCTGAAGATCTGGTCATCTTCTGGGCCCAAAACCTCTGTGTTGCCCTCTTCTGAATTAAGTCTGGAGCCTTGGATTAAATAAAACCTTGGCTTGTGTGTTTCTCAGAAATGTGATTACCACCTGGTGACATTTCACGTCCATAATTCTGAGGGATCCGTTGGTGTCTTGGCAGACTCGGAGGATCGCAGCGGCCTGTGGGCTCTGTTGAGTCAAAGTCTAGAAGGGAAGGGCTTGCAATGGACTGTTGGGGGCACCATGGGAGAAGACCTTGGGCAGCTTAAAAAAGGAAGAAAAGGAGGAGGAAGAAGAAGGGAGGAAGGGAGGGAGGGAAGGAGGAAGAAAGAAGAAGAAGAAGGAGAGGAGGAGAGAAGCAGATTAGAAAGTGCACAGGACCTCATCTTCCATGCTGGCAATGTGCTTCATGGGGACATGAGTGAGAACTTGATTCAACAAGGGAAATGCTTTCTTCACTTATTTTGTTATTTCTTATTTAGACCTGGTTGTCTAGGGTAATTAATAGCTATAGGAGGAGCTAAATTGAATCAAGTCAACCAAGCTGCATAGATGATGTTCATTCTACCTGTCAAATCTCTGGATCTGTCTCTCTTACACACACACACACACACACACACACACACACACACACACACACACACACGTGCCTACAGTTCCCAGGAAACCTATAGAAGTGCACTGTTGCTCTTTCTCATTGTGCCTGATTCCATTTCTGAAAAGTGATCATCCCCTTCCACCCTTATCCATATCATAATCTTCTTTCTAAAAATAAATAAATAAACAAAAAAGAAGACTGTTCTAACCACTGACAGAGAAAATGCAGCCCAATGGAGTGATAAATGTAAGGAGGTCCCCCTTGCCAAAACCAAGCATGTGACCTTAGGGAGCTCTCTTTCCACTTCTGACTCAGTTCCCTCAGCCATGTGGAGACAGCAACACCCCCTGCTTACACCCACATACACACACACACGCCCCGTGGTGGTGTGACGTTCTAGAGCAATAATATGTGAGCAAGCATGCAGCATTATTACCACTCCCTAGGGTCACAGCACTGTGATGCCTTTTCAATTGTGTAGTATGGACGTTTAACCCAGGGCAGGAGATTGGGGTGTATGGGTGTGAGGGGGCCAGGAGATCTCCAGACTCCTGCAACCACACTAGGCAAGTGCCTCTCTTCTGCCTACATAAGGGATATTTTCCAAAGCTCACACAGATAGGTAGGTGTGTGTACGCGTGTTTTGCAATCCCTCACACGAATCCAAAGTTTCTATTCAGTTCTTAGTATTTGTCTTCATATCATTTTCACTGAACTCAGGGAAGAGGGAAATTCTCTCTCTCTCTCTCTCTCTCTCTCTCTCTCTCTCTCTCTCTCTCTCTCACACACACACACACACACACACACACACACACACACACACAAATAGCCTCCCCTCCGCTGTCTAATTTGGGGTTGATAAGCTGGACGGACCACAATCATGGTGTCTCATTTGCTTTGCACCATCTGCTGGACTGTGCCTGGAGGTACAGGGTCTGCTTTGGAATTGCCAGAGAGCAATAGAACTTGCCAGTCACTGGGCTGGGGTGGAGGGGAGGGGAACCTGCTGGAAGTGGCTGTCACCTTATCATGGTCAGGAAGAAAGAGAGGCTTCCGATGGCAACAGGAAAAGGGAAGCAACCTAGAGTAGCTGAATTGGTCCCCACTTTTCCTGCACCTCCAAGATTGATTTATTAGACGGCTCTCACCCTGGATCTTTCTTAGGCAGGATGAAGCTCTTGAGGGTAAAATGTAATCAGCATCTCCTAACTGTACAATCACCCCCTTCCACCCCTCTTACCTCTACCTTCTACAGTCTGTCAATCACCTATTGATCTATCATCAATCTATTAGCCATCTATCAATCTATCATCCTATCAACCATCAATCGATCTGTAATCTATCATTTATCATCTTATGCATTCCTGACAAAACTGTGGAGATGTTTGATAAATGTTTGTACTCACACTAAACTGAGCAGCCAGATCCTCATTAAGTCTCAAGAGAAACTGGAGGATGAGCTGGAGAGATAGCCCAGTGATTTAGGTATCTGCCTGCAAAGCCTAAGGACCAAGGTTTGATTCCCCAGTACCAGTACCCACGAACAGCCAGATACACAGGGTGGTGCATGCATCTAGAGTTTGTTTGTAGCAGCTGGAGGCCCTGGAACACCTCTCTCTCTCTCTCTCTCTCTCTCTCTCTCTCTCTCTCTCTCTCTCTCTCTCTCTCTCTCTCTCTCTCTCCTCTCTCCTTTTACAAATATTTTTTTTAAAAGAGACGACTCAGATGTGGGTGAGCCATTACAGCCCCTGAGGTTGTGCAGTCTTTGGATGACATATCCTCCTTCCTCCCGCTTTACCCCAAAGACACAGGAACAATAATGCTAAGAGGTGATTTTATGAAGTTGCTACACAGAACTTGACTGATCCGTCCATGGGCATGACTGTACACACCCTCTGTGCTGAAATAAACTCTTTTTCATCCATTTTTTAGCAAGTGATAGACTTTCCTTCTTTATGGCTGAATAAAACTTTATTACATATATCTATACATATGCACATATATAATATATATAGTGTGTAGAGTATATATATATATATAAATATACATTTTCTATATCTATTCATCTGTTGATGCCTACCTAGGCTGATTTCGTAACTTGGCTTCTGTGAGTAGTGCTGCCATAAACATGATCGTTCAGGTGTCTCTGCGGTGTGTTGGCTTAGGATCCTGCCATACTTACCCAGAAGTGGTGATAGCTTGTCTGTGTTATTGTTCTATTGTTGGGGTGTTGTTTTTTCCCTGTTTTGTTTTGTTTTTAGGAATCTCCACACTGATTTCCATAGTGACTGCACCAAGTTCCACCCCCGACCATGTTGGGTAGGGTTCCCTCCTCCACATCCTCTCCAGAAACAGTTGCCTGGAGCCTGGGGATTCAGAGCTGGAAGTGGTAATGTTGTCCTGACACAAACCATAGGCTCCGTCCAGGCCCTGTTTCTTCCTCTGCCTGACTGCCTTCCCTCTCATCTAGGGCTTTGCAAGCTCTATTCATTCCTTCAGGTCTGCTTCATCCTACACCCAGGGAGTCTTTCCTCACAGGCCATACATAGTTCCTTAGGAGTTTCTGACACCTTAAAAATCCCGAGCATTTGATAAACCACATGATCTTAATCTCATATTTTCTGACACTTGGTGTGTGTGTGTGTGTGTGTGTGTGTGTGTGTGTGTGTGTGTGTGTGTGTGTGCATGCTTCATATCCTTCCTGTAATCAAATCATGGGAGTGAGGCTGTAACCTTCTGTGGCCCCAGGACACCTGGGCCAGTATTTCATAAGCAAGATGGTCTCATCCATGCAGTCCTCACTTCTGTGGTCTCCAGCAGGAAAGAGAACAGCCCCCATATTACCTAGGAGGTAATTCAGCCTGACCTCGGAGCAATGACTCTGGCATTCAGCTAGCTCCAAGGCAGGAAGAGGCCTCCCAGTTCCACTGAGATGCCTTGAGTGCCTGCCTGCCTTCTGGCCGAGACAACGTTCTCCCATTAAGACATTTCCCAGTGGGCATGTGGCCCAGACCAGCAATCCCATCTACTCAAGAGGCTCAGGGAAGAGGATTGCTAATTTAAGGCAATCTAGCAAACCTCTGTGTTATGATTAAAAATAAGTTGGGCTGGGAATGTAGCTCAGTGGTAGAGCAATTGCCTGGCATGTTCAAGTTCTTTTTTAAAAAATATTTTATTCATTTTCAAGCAGAGAGATACATAGAGCGAGCGAGAGCGAGAGTGAGAGCAAGCGAGAGAGAGAGAGAGAGAGAGAGAGAGAGAGAGAGAGAGAGAGAGAGAGAGAGAGAGAAAATGCACCAGGGCCACCACCCTATGGGTCTGGCCCATGTGGGTACTGGGAAATTGAACCCAGGGCCATCTCTACTCTCCAAAGATGTAGGTTACATAGGCCATGTATATGGGCCCTGGGGACTCAAAGTCCAGGCCTTTATGCTCATACAACAAGGGTTTATAACCACCGAGCCATCTCCCCAATCCCATGAAAATTCACATTCAACCACCAGAGAGAGAGAGAGAGAGAGAGAGAGAGAGAGAGACCAGGGCCACCACCTTGTGGGTCTGGCTTATGTGGGTACTGGGGGATTGAACCTTGGGATTTAGGCACTGGAGGCAAGTGCCTTAACCGCTGAGCCATCTCTCCAGCCCAAATAAGTTCTTGAGTTCCATCCCCAGTAATAACTCTCCCTTGGGCTGGAGAGATGGTTCAGCAGTTAACATCACAAAATCTCACAACCAAGCAAGATTTCCCAGTGCCCACAAGAGCCAGATGCACAAAGGGGCGCATGTGTCTGGAGTTCATTTACAGTGGCTGGGGGCCCTAACTTGCCCCCCCCTCTCCTCTCTGCTTTCAAATAAATAATTTTTTAAAAGAAAAAAGAACTCTCCTTTCTCCCATTGCAACCTACCCATTTTAGGACTTCCTTTCTGTTTCAAAGTAGGCCATCATATTATCTTTGTGGATATTCCCGTGGATACCAACAGAAGTGAGGAAAGAGACCCAAGGGTTTTCCACATACACCCAAAGACTTCCAGAAGATCCTTTACAGGAATGTACAAAGTACATTCCACAAAATATTGTATCTATTGGAATATTTAAAACACAACAAGGAGCTTCAAGTCAAGTATGTTCAGAATTACTGAGTTAAAGCAATGAAGACAGAGCTGAGAGGCTGCCTCAGTGGCAGGCGAGGGTCTGTCTCCAGCATTCTAGCGCTGGAGAGACAGAGACGGGAGGAGAAGCGAGGCTTGCCGGCTGCCTAGTCTCTACAAATCAGGCTAAAAACTACCATGAAGAGCAATTGAAGAAGACACTCAAAGTCAACCTGTGGCCTCTGCACACATACACACCACACACATACACACATACACATACACACACATACACACCACACACATACACATACATACACACCACACCCACATACACATACACACCACACACATACACATACACAAACATACACACCACACACATATACACACACCCCACACACATACACACCACACCCACACACATACACACCACAAACACATCCCCCACACACACCACACACATACACATACACACATATACACATACACACACATACCACAACCCACACAAACACACCACACACAAACACACACACGCAATACACATACACACACACACACACACACACACACACACGCAGCAAACTAGTACAGAATTTTGTTTTGTTTCTGTTGTTTTATTTTCCTATCAAAAACTCCAGCACCCTTGATGGGCACAGTGAGTCTCCAAGACGCTGGAGTCCATCATTCTAAATGTGTTTGACCATCAAAGGGTCCATACAAGATGGCTGCCCCAGACCAGCGGAACAAATGTTTCTTACATTTTTCTTCCAGCCTTGCCAAAATCCCCCTTCAGAGCTAAAATTACTAGGCAGCTGATTTCTTCCTGAACTTACAAAATAAGTAGAGATACACAAATGGATGAGATTTCTCTGAAAAAAAAAATGTGGTAAAAAAAAATAGACTGAAGAAATACACAAAGAAGGAAGTCTCTACCATGAAATAGTGAGTGCATCCTGTATCATGAGCCAGTGAGGGCATCTTGGCCCTAGAAGGATTTTCTTTTGACAAAGAGTTAATCATGCAGAATTTTTGCTTTTGGAAAGACCACGTGGCCTCCCCTGATAAAATCTAGCACCTACCCCCCCACACACACACACACACATCTCATAGTTGTACCTCCTCCTCCAATTTCTCTGTGGGACCTTGCAGGGCAAAGATTACCCTTGTCTACACAGAACCCCCCCACATGTTTTCATTCTCGACAAATTCAACATTTGTCTAGGGAAATGTCCCCATGGCTAAAACACTCCCCAGGAAAAGAAAAGAATAAGTTTGGACCATCAGAACACACGTTAAATTAAAAAAAAAAAAAGCCATATGCTGTATGCAGTGTGAGCACATCTGTAATCCCAGCATGCCTATAGGGAGCAGGAAGAAAGAGACAGGAGACTCAGCAGGAAGCTTGGGGGCCAGTGGCCTCAGCAATGCCTCAATGAGCAGGAGAGTTGCTTCAAACAAAATGGGAGGTGAGACCGACACCCAAATTTGTCCTCTGACCTCCACACATATGCTACGGCCCATGCACACATGAACACACAACACACGTACTATCAATATGGAGATATGCTGTGGAGACGCAGAAAGGCCCACTGTGCCAGGAAAGGGTAGGAAGGGGGCAGTAAATCGGCAGTAAGATTTGCTACTACTTTTGCATAAGTTTTCAAAACGATGTTCTAAGAGCCAGAAATCAAACAAAAGAGAAAATGCTATTTGCATATTTGTGGGACAAAACACCTGACTAGAAACAGCTTATGGAAGGAAAGGGGGGAGAGAGAGAGACAGAGAGAGAGAGAGAGAGAGAGAGAGAGAGAGAGAGAGAGAGAGAGGAGAGACAGACAGAGAGGAGAGACAGAGAGAGAGACAGAGAGAGAGAGAGAAGAGGCACCAGGGTCTTATCTTCTGATGCTACAAATGAACTCCAGATGCATTCACCATTTTGCACATCTGGCCCTGTGTGGGCACTGGGGAACCAAACCCCAGCTGTCAGGCTTTGCAAGCAAGCTCCTTTAACCACTGAGCCATCTCTCCTGCCCTGGATTATGCTTTCTTCATAACAATGTGACTACTCTATTCCTTACACCTAAAACACCCATCCTTCAGGCCAGTCCAATTTCCTTGGGAATGTCTGTCAACTCATTTGTCCTTTCCTCTCTCCCAGGGGACACTTGCAAGCTCAGACTCAGTGCGGGAACCCAGGCCAACTCCATGGGTCTTTCTGCCCAGCCTGGCTCAAATGCCCTCAGTGCTGTCAAAGTCACTGTCTTCATTGCTGTCACCTGGGGTCATCTCACCCCTTCACCTAGAATCCTTGACCTTTTCCCATGACCTGGAATCCCCACCCTCTGGCCCAGCACAGGTAAGTTCTTGATGTCCAGGCTATCGTATTGACCCTGTCACTCATTGGCTAGGCCCAGCCAAAGGTCTACAGGCACACTGGCCTACTCACGCAGCACACTTCAGTGAGCGCTCATGGTACAGAACATACTAGAAGGTCAAGAGAAAGAGAGTCTGAAAGAACCAACAAAAGCACAACTGTAGCTTTTCAAATGAAGGCATGCAGAAAACGAAATCAAAAAGTTCATCAACAAAAGAACCTGGATTTGGGCTGGGGAGATGGCTCAGTGGTTAAGGTAGTTGGCCTAAGGACCCGGGTTCAATTCCCCAGTAACCACATCAAGCCAGATGCACAAAGTGGCACATGCATCTGGAGTTCACTTGCAGTGGCTGAAGGTCCTGGCACACCTATATTCTCCTCTCTCTCTCTCTCTCTCTCTCTCTCTCTCTCTCTCTCTCTCTCTCTCTCTCTCTCTCTCTCTCTCTCTCTCTCTCTCTCCCTATCGCTTTCTGTCTGTCTGCTTACAAATAAAAACAAAAAAACTGGAGTTGATATTTGTATCATCTCAGAGTTAAATTATTCTAAACTGACCAAAAAATGTCAGCACTTGTCCTGGATCTCAGCCAACCTGTCTCCAGAGCCCCTGCTTTAGACACTTTCATATGCAAATATATGCAAACTGAAATAAAAAGCTATTTATAGGTTGGGAATTCAGGAAGACTATTGTACCAGTACCCGTTCAATTTCAGCAATAATCAAGACTAGTTAAATGCAGATGTGACACTGTTTTAAAGTATCAAATAGACATTTTTTTTTACTTTTGTTACTAATTCTGTGTGTGTGTGTGTGTGTGTGTGTGTGTGTGTGTGTGTGTGTGTGTGTGCAAAGATTTGAGCATCCTTCATGGAGGCCAGAGGAAGACAATTTTCACCCTCCAAGGCTCTTCTACCCTATTTCCCGGAGAGAGAATCTCTCACTGAAACTAGAGCCCCCCGTTTTTTGGTTAGACTGGCTCATCAGAGACTCCCCAGCCATTCTCCTGTTGTGGATGCACCTCAGCTGTCTTCCCTCTTAGCTCAGAGATGGCAGGCATGAGCAGCCTTGCCTGGCTTTTTATGTGACTTCTGTGCACCAAACCTGGGTGTTTAGGTTTGCCCAATAGGCACATATACCTACTGAGCATCTCCCAAGCCATTTTTGTCCCTTAGTCTTGGTGTGCTTAATGTTACCAACTTCCCAGGGTCTGTTTGGCAGCAGATATTAAACCCTCAAATGTTTGATCCAAATGATAAATTAGGAATATTCACAAAGTGCACACTTAGCATGTAACAACTGAGGTATTTAGGAAAGAGCCGTTTAAAAGAACAAAATGTTGGATATAACTTAAATATCCCAAAGAAAGAAATGCCTAAATAATTTTAAAAATGCCTTTATGACCAAGTCCTATGTGACCATGGAATATGTCATAAAAGATCCCTTGTGACCAGGGAATATATTCTGACATATCGCTAAGATTTAAAAAAAGTGCAAATAGTATAATACTTTTTATAAAATATGCATTTCAAAAGCCTAAAAATAATATAAAACGTTCTCAGCGTATTTCTTTGGGTGAAAGAATTCAAGTAGATTTTAATGCATATTTGTGCTTATCAGTTCTTTTTTAAGTTTTCTACAGGAAACACTTCTTTTTTAAAAAATATTTTTATTAATTCAGGAGAGAGAGAGAGAGAGAGAGAGAGGAGAGAAAGGAGCATCAGGGATGCAAATGACCTCCAGACAGGCATACCAGGCTTTCTGTGGTCACTGGAGAAGAGAAGCCATGTGGCTAGGCTTTGCAAGCAAGAACCTTTAGCTGCTGAGCCATTTCCCCAGCCCTGTAGGAAAATCTGTAATCAGAAAAGCACAATACAATTCATAACCCCTTACCCCAGGGACTGATCCAGTATGCCCACCAAGGAGAGCCCCCAGCAGGGTGGGTACAGGGAGGAGGGAAATGAAGGTACCATCACAAGATTTGCACAGAAAATGTATCTAATTATTGACAATAAATATGTTAAATTTTTAAAAAGAAAAAAAAAAGAAAAGCACAATAAAGCATTATGAAGTAACACAAACTGCTTCTTTATGCCTGGTGGTCTTGAACTTGAGCCTCTGCTGCTATAGGACATCACCCAAGCACATGCTTTGTCATTCCAGTAAGGAATTGGTAAGTTTGGCCCTATTGTCCAAATAAAGTGCAGAATGTCAACGATGCTCAGCTCCCTTCCCAGGCATTAGGAAAGGAACATGAGGTGTAAGGGAGTTCCTCCTGATAAAAATGGCAAGGACACTGGTGTCTTCATTCAATCCTCTGCTGCGTATTAAAAAAAAAATCTTTCCAGTGTCTAAAGAACTCTCCATGAAATAGAGCAGCCTTAATACTCACCCAGCACGACTCATGGAACTGAGCAGAAGATGGGGCTGAAAGATTGTGAGAGCTGTGGTGGGGGAGAATATCCAGAGACATGACCCCCCTCAGTAACAACATACTAGGGTCAGTGGAACCACACTGACTACTAGGTTATCCATGGTCCCCAGCCCCAAGGACTGATCCAGACGTCCCATGGAGGAAGATATACAGCTGATTGAGGATGGGGAGGAGGGGCATTGGGGAACTGGGATAACAACTCATTGTTTGCCCATTAAATAATGTAACTCATTATGGACAATAAGAAAGGAAGGAAGGAAGGAAGGAAGGAAGGAAGGAAGGAAGGAAGGAAGGAAGGAAGGAAGGAAGGAAGGAAGGAAGGAACTCTCCATGAAACTAAACCTCAGAAAAGAAGACCTCTTGTCTGTCAGATAAAGGAAATCAGTTTATCTTCACCCTTCATCTAACTCTCGATTTAGTTTAGTTTAGTGAAAAAAGGTAACCAGAGATGTGGGAGAGGTCCACCAAAAAGAATGACAGATAAGAGCACAGATATTCATTATCCCCAGCCCGTTTTGCTCGAGTATGGCCGAAAGAATTAATGTTGGGCCTGGGGCGATGCCCCAGTGGATAGAATAGTGCTCATCACACAAGAATGAGGACTTGAGTTCAAATCTCTGGTACCTATGTAAAAATGTCAAGTGTGGTAGCATGTACTTACCATGCAAGTGCTGGGGAGGCAGAGACAGGAGGATCCCTGGGGCTTGCTGGTTAGCTAGTCTAGTCTACTCTATACCAAGCTCCTTGTACTATCCTGTCCAAATCAAATAAGGTAGAGAGTGGCTGAGGAAATCACTCAACACTGACCTCTCACCTCAACATGTATTCACATATACATGTTGTGGTAGTCTGAATAATGTCCCCCAATAGAATTTATTATAACTGTGTTTATTAAATTAATTGTCTCCAGGCTTCTGGCTGGAGGAAGTGTCACTTTGGCCTAGCCTCCTGGGGACTGGCCCTTTCTAAATTGGATGCAAAATACTAGGGAGAGATATGCAAAAGAAGAGCCGGAAACCGGTCTGGCAGTTCTGCGTTTTGTAAATTACAGTATGACAGTGTGCTTGCTTGCTTGCTTCTGGAGGTGCTGCCTCTGTCTCTGCTTGCTTCTACGAAAGGGAGCCAGCCTTTTTCCTTAACTTCTCCTGGGTCTGTTACTTTAACAAATATTTTCCTCCCAAATCGTGCCTGGTTTGGAGATCCATCCCAGCAATGGTGTGGCTGACTACACAACACATGTGCTCCCAACCACACACACACAAACACACACACACACACACACACACACACACACACACACACACACGTATGCACAAAAATACATAGGCAGGAATCAATGTTAAAGTAAGAAAAAATGGAAAAGGCAAAAAAGGATGCTACAAAATAAAAAAGATTATGAAACAGAGCACATGAAATGAGCGTACTATGCCTGGAGATGGGCTTCCCCTTGGCCAGCCCTGAGTCTCCCCATCTGTAGACATTTGCTTTTTGCAAGTGTCTCCCTAGTAACACAGACACCTCACTGGGGGTGAGATACATGCATGATAACCCTAGTGTGAGCTACACTAGCCAAGCTCTTGAACTGGCTTTTCTTCTCTCTAGTATTTTGCATGGGGCCAGCCCTTGATAGTCATATATCTAAATGGTTTCTTATGAAAAGGTGAGCAGAAAAATCACATGAGACTCGGGCTAATAAAATTGTCTTTGCTTGATGTCCCAGCAGTGGTTGGTGTCTCATAACTGATTCCAGACTACAAGGTAATCCCCACTGGGTACCTCATCATGGTGCACTCCCTCCCTTCTACCTTGGAATCAGAAGCCATCCCATGACTTGAGAACATTTACTAAACCTCTCTGAGTGTTTTTTAATATATTTTATTTATTTATTCATTTATGAGAGAGAGAGAGAGAGAGAGAGAGAGAGAGAGAGAGAGAGAGAGAGAGAATGGGCACAGCACAAACTCCAGACACATAAACGCCCTCTTGTGCATCTGGCTTTATATGGGCACTGAGGAATCGAACTCAGGTCCTTCTGCATTGCAGACAAATGCCTTAACTGCTAAGCCATCTCTTCAGGCCCCTCGCTGAGTTTTGCTTTCCTCATCACTAAGGAAAGGTTGCAAGATTTATGAGCAGAGTTACAGAGTAGAGTCTAGCCCAGTCTCTGGCACAAAATGCATGGCAAAGAGTGACATTTTTTTTTCTGCTTTTCTCTTCTTTATTACGGTCTCTTCATCATGGGAGATAAGAAAAAAAAAAGTTCTGGTCCTGTCTGGTTTAAGTTCACACTGAGTTAGAATTCACTGATATCAGTTCTTCAAAAATGCTTCTAAAGAGAAGACGAAGATGGCAGAAAGAATCAGCTATTATTACTTACACTACAAGACCTGCAAAATACTGAACCTCTCAACATGCTGTCATGGAGGATGGAGAAGGGGGGAAAAGTTGACTTCAAAACTGAAGAGGGATTATTTGGAAAGAAGAGGGGGCTCAATATGGGGAGTCATCAATAATGAAGTTTAAAAGAAGACAGAGAGAAGGTGCACCTGTTGCCCCCAAGAGATGAAAGATGAAGAGGAGCCAAAACAGGGTAAGAAAGGGAAACAGTTGTGTTGGAAGCAAAATCAATAATAGCAGGGAGCACAGTTTTCCAAACACCTAAGTCAGGCAAAAGTAGACTCCAGATTTTAGACACCAGCCATACATACTGAATTCTAACGCTGTTAAACAGGCCTAGAGGTCAAAAATCACAGTGTAGAACAGGTGTCAGGAGTCCTGAGTCCTTGTAGCCGTAGAGCACACCTGGTGAGGAACAAGAGGACATCAGACACTTGGATTCTAATGACCCTCCTGTCACCAGAGCTGTAAGCCCTACCTATTCCCCAAAGCCCCATCCCCTCCTCAGGAAATTAGGGTAGAAATAAGTTGCTAATGCATCTTTGAATAGACAAATATAAGAACACATGCAGAAATTTAGGATGAGGGATGATAATTTAGGTCTTCCAAAAATGTGAATCTCTAGTAATTGTCTGCGTGATCTCAGGAAGGCATTTCCTGCCTGTACATATGTTTCCTCTGCTTAGGCCAGCAGGGAATTGGAAAAGAGCCTCCTGGGTCCTCGAGAAACAAAGACAGACTCTACTCTATGGAAGAGCCTGGCCATTTGAATTCAGGGACACAACCAGGGCCTGAAGCTAGCAGCTTCTTCCGTCATGCAAAGCCATAGAACAAAGTGACAAAGAATCCTGAGAGCCAGGACTCCACCTCCAACCCCGGGATCAATTTGAAGGGAAGATTCTGTCAAAGTCATTTGGCAAACAAAACGTGACTTCCTCTTTTTTGGTTTGAGGTCAAGAAAGGAGGAGACCAAGCTGGGAACTGTCTCCAGGGGCTTCCGAAGGATCATATATCCCCCACTAGAAATGCAATTTTAACTGATGTAAGTGTGAAGGAGTTTGAACCCCAGGGATCAAATTTACACCGAAATGCACATGTTTTTTGAGGTTGGGGAGAGGTTGGAGGGAATGAGCTCTTTACTTAGGGAATGCAAAACCTTTTGGGAAATGTTTCCAGACCTGATATGGAGGGTATCAGATGCCACTGGCAGTTCTGGGCTCCCATCATATTGTAGGTCAGCGGATCACACCTGGCTGGGGCAGCCTGGGCAGGGGAGGGGGTGGGGAGAGAAGAAGAACACCTGTCTCAGCTTGTCTCACATATACAGGCACACATTCCTAAGCCTGGGAACCTTTTTCCCCCACAAAGACATGTTTTATGACTACGCTTGTATTTTTATGACTAAACAATCTCACATTCATCCGAGAGGAGCTAAGTGGCCTAGGAGACTCAACACCTGGCCCCTGCCTGCCCAGTTCCATCAGAGGGAGCTCACCTGTCATGAGGGCCGGGCTGATCCCTCTGCTCAAGGGGTCTGGAGTGCACCCTGCCAGCATCCTGTTGTGAGGGTGTCCAGTATAATTGGCAGCAAAGAATATTTCATTCTGAGAAAGCCTAGTGGCCATTACTGAGTGCCATCTGTCCTCAGTGAGCCCCTGTGTTTTCAGATAGGGAAAACGTATGGCGCATCCTGTTGGTTGTCTTGAAAACTCCAGGAAATAAAGTATAAAGAATAAATGATATACACATGACACTAATAGCTCCATCAGTAATGATTTATAAATAGTCAAAATGTACATTTTAAGGGTTTGTGTGGGTGTGTAAATGTGTGTAAGCTGTTTGGCACAGGACATGGAGGTATACACAGGTGAGACACACCATTATCCTCAAAATGCCTGTCATCCATGGGACAAACGAGGTTAAGCACCTAAAATGCTAACACGAGACAGATGAAGTGTTCCAGGTGAGCCCGGGACCCATCACCATGGACGGTCAGATTAGAAAACACCATAATGGTATATAAACTGAGTACCAGGAAGGCTTTGTGGATGGTGTGAGGGTCATCTGAATCCTTAGCAAAGAGAGAGAAGGAGAAATTGAGGAGCAGCAGAGAATTAGACAAAGACCCATGCTCACTGTTTTCTGGAGTGGGATGAACAAGGGCCAAAGGAGATCCCTGGTGTGATGGTTAAGTTTGTCAACTTGAGCTAATCCATAATAATTTTGGGTGGATCCCTGAGTTTGCCTGCAGAAAGGATTGACAAATTCCTTTTGGGATTTTGGAGAAGACTTGTGATGGTTAAATTTGTCAATTTGAGCTAATCCATAGTAATCCTGGGTGGGCCTTCCAGAAGGAGACTAATATAAGGAAGCTTAAGGGGAAGGAGACGCTCTTCCTTCCTCCCCCGGCTACTGGTGCTGGTTTGTGACTTGCACTCGCATCCTGCTCTCCTACCCTTCCTGGACATCGGAACCCAGTTTCCTCGGCCTCACATCGTGTACTGAAGAGCAGCCGCCCCCCAGGGATTCATCAGGCCTTTTGGGCTGGATTGGGACTGCTGAGACATCCATCTACGTGGACTGAGCAGCTACTGGTTCCTTACCTGTGGGCCTACAGACTGCTACTATTGGACTGTCGTAAGCTATCCCAATAAATTCCTTTTTTTAGTATCCATTCTCTCAACTCTGTTTCTTCTAGAGAACCCTGACTAACAAACCTGGGAAAGCTGATGTTTAAATCTCCCTGGCTGTCACAAGTTCTAGGAGCATTTCCCATAGCAACTTTCCCCACCATCACCATGGAACAGTATGCTGATGTCACTACTACATCTAATGGGTTTAGGGATTGACTGAGGTAAGCCCTCATGTCATGGGGAAGAAGGATGCTCAGAGAGCCTCATGGAAGAGCTGGGGAGATGGCTCAATGGATAAAGCACTTGTCTTGTAAGCATGAGTGCCTGAGTTCTGGGCCCAGTAGCCCAACAGTCTGTAATCCCAGCATGCATATGGCAAGATGGAAGGCTGAGATCAGAGAATTCACTGAAGTCCATGGGCCAGTTACCCAGTATGCACGGTGGGAAACAAGAAACCCAGCCTCAAAGTGGAAGAAGATGACCAACATTTGAAGTTACCCTCTGACCTACACACACACACACACATACACACACACACACACACACACACACACACACACACACACACACACCTTCACCAGATAGTAACCACAGATTTCTGTGGGTAAGGAGCAGGTAAGCCCAAAGATGTCCTTCCTCAGCCTACACAGACAAAATACTGCTATCTCCAACTTTGACAGAAGGGACCCTCCACCTCAGCCTGGGTGACTCAGAAATGGAGCAACTATGTCCTTTTATAGTTTAAAGATTCTGGGCCAAGATGGTAAAAGCTTCTCTCTGAGGATCATGACAGGTCCAAGGAAAGGTTAAAAGTTTCTGTAGAAATTGATGTGTGGTCCGTGACATGTGATCTTGTTTCTTAACTGAATATACTACACACAGTCTGCACAGCAGGAAACAAGAGTTGGTCATCCCTTGTAACTGTGACCTGTGAGCACCTGAGCTAAGGACAGATATAAAGGTTACATAACAAACTTGACAGAAGAAAAAAAATAAACATTTAATAGAAAAAATATAAGAAAGGATAGAAGTTGATTATGAATTATGATCTATTAAATGGGAATGGGATATTGTGTAAGAAAGATGTGGAAAGACCTTCAAAATTTATTAACCTGCTGAAATCTCGGGCTAACCATGTTGATGGAGAAGCCAATGACCTTGAAGAAAGAAGAGATGCTGGGCCTGAAGGGAATAATAAAAAGTTATGGGTTTTTTTTTTTTCAGTGAAAAGCTTCATAGAGGTTGTAGCTCTTGAATTACATAAATATTGAGGGGATACTGAGTTGGGTTTTTGGTTCTTGATTTCTGTGGCTTTGAGGTTTTACTACTTGGTTTAATAGGAGCCTCTTATATACATAGGTTAAAGACCAAACTACAGTGGATATCATTTTTATAATCCTTATTGTACAAAGAAAGAGACTCAGGCTTTGGGCAATCAAGTTATTTATCCAGGTAATAAAAGCAGTCCTTGAACTCAGGTCTTGAGCTACAACATACGTTCTCTGTTCCTTCCATCTCACTGGGTACCTAGGAATCACCTGCTGAGCTCAACAGCACTGAAGAGAGAGGGGCTGTGAGGTGTGGGGACTATGGACAGAAGCCAACACTGACTACAGGAAAAATAGATTCAAAGTATAACAGAATTCCAGAGAATTCTTAGGGTCAAAGATCAACACAGATTGTCTTAACATTACTTCTTACTTATCCAAGCTGGTATGAAACTTGAAGCTATGAAAAGGAAAGAAGAAAGGGAAGGAGAGGAGGAGGGAGGGATGAATAAAGGAAGGAAGGAAGAGAGGGAGGGAGGGAATAAGGGAGGGATGGAAAGAAAGAATGAGGAAGGGAGGAAGGAAGGAAGGAAGGAAGGAAGGAAGGAAGGAAGGAAGGAGGGAAGGAAGAGAGGGAGGAAGGGAATAAGGGAGGGAGGGAAGGAAAGAATGAGGGAGGGAGGGAGGAAGGAAGGAGGGAAGGAAGGAAGAGAGGGAAGGAGGTAATAAGGGAGGAATGGAAGGAAAGAATGAGAGAGGGATGAAGGAAGGAAGGAAAAGAAGAATGAAGAGAAGGGGAAAGGGTAGAGAGGGAAGGGGAAAGAGGTGAGGAGACAGAAGGGGAGGGGAAAGGAAAGAGAAAAGGGAAGGGCAAGGGGGAGAAGGAGAGGGAGAAGAGAGGAGAGAAGGGAAGGTAGGGGAGGAGAGAGAGAAGAGGAAAGAAGAAGAGAAGGAGCACTTTGAGCAAAGGCAAATTGTCTGGCTGTGTGCCTTGAACCAAAGCCAAGAGAAAACAGAAAACGCCTCTGCCGGGACAATCCAGCCATTTAAACCTGATCTGCCAACCCAGGGCTCCTTCTCTCTGGTCCCAATTAACAGTCCCCCCCCCCAGCAGGGGACATGCTGAATCACCCTCCAGTGCCACGGAGATGGCTCATAAATCCGGGTGCTCATCTAACCCTCTAATAGCCTGGGGTGGTATTACTGTCCCAGTAGCGAATTCACTCCCAAATTACAGCCTTATTATTTTACTGTAAAAAAATCAGCAAGGTGTTTGAAGGAACTGTAATCCTTCTGTTAACCCTTTCCAGTCTCAACTCCCATAGCTGATAGCAGAAAATCAGACCTTGCATGAAGAACGTGTCCATGGATATAGCTCCCTGAAGCCTTAGACACCAGTGTGAGCAAGCCACCAGAGAGACTTCCTATGGATGCTCAGGCCTCTTATAGAAATGGTGTCATATTGCTTATAGCTTATGCCTATTTTCCTATACACTCAAATCATCTCTTGATGATGTGTAATAAACAAATGCTATGGGAATAGTAGTTATACTGTATTACTTAGAGAGTAATGATTAGAAAAAAAAATTCAGCTTCAGAAGGCAGAGAGAGAGAGAGCTGTGGACCCAAATCCACCAACAAGCCATGGGATGATGGCTGGCATCCTGGCAGGAGATGAACCATCCCAGGCCTATCATCTAGGCCCCAAATGAAACCTATGAGAAAGTGGTGAGATTAACAAGAGGCTGATCACCACAGCAAGTTGGATAACCCTGGAAAGGTCAATGGAGACAGACACCAAGATACCCAGCACAACCCAAAGCAGAAGTCCAGAGACACTTAAGATCTCAACAATAAAGCAGACTTAAAAGTCACCCACCATGTCTCAGGGAACTGAGCAGAAGAGGGGGCGGAAAGATTGTAAGAGCCATGGTGGGGGAGAATATCCAGAGATATTGCCCCACAGCAACACACAATGTGGGGAGGAGAAAAAAAAAGAAAGAAAACCTGGCTACCTCAGGTGCAGTTCATAACCTATGGACAGATCCAGTAAGGGCACTGAGGAAGGACCCCAGTGGGTAGGGGACAGAGAGGAAGGAAATGGAGACACATCACAAGATTTGATGATACAATGCATATACTTATTCATAATAAAGATATAAAAAAGAAAGAAAAACAATTCCCTTTGTATCTGTGAGTCTATGGTTTATTCGTGCAGAGCGGCTCCTGTGTTGGGGACCCGGCAGGCAGGTGCACACATGGGATGCAGTCACACAGGCTGTTTCCCTTGTCACTTCTTTTTGCTCCTTGTGCAAAATTATTTCCTGGAAAAGAAGAAAACCATGTAAACCCCAGGATAAAACAAAACAAAACAAAAAAACTCCACATCTCCTCTTGATTAGATTATTATATATCTTGAGGCATTTAGGTGAACTTGACCAGCTAAACACATATAATTCTAATAGCCTCCAACCATGGTAACCCATGAACACAAAATGCAGGAATTAAATGAATCAATAATTTAAAAAAAAAACACGGGAACACTCAGGCAAATACACTGGAAAAAAATAAATCCAACTTTCATCATCTCTGTTATTTTGCCTGGAGACAATATAGAAAAATGCCTCCTTACTGTAAAAGTTGGTCACAAAAATGGAGAAACACATTGCTGGTGTTTCATGATGTTACCTCAGGAGACGTGAGCAAACATCCTCACCTCAGATAGAACACCAATAACCCTGAGACTAGCCTGGGGAACTAAAGAGACTATTAGAATTACTCACAGGAGTATGGGTGATGCGTGGGGACTCCATCACTGAAAAGCACACCCTAGCATGGGTAGCATCTCATGAAAGCACTCAATTCTCTGGGAATACTCTCCTCTGCCCAATGATTGCTTGTATTTTTACCCTGTTAGGAAAGGGCTTCGAGAACCTTACAGTTCTCCTGAGCTTCCCAGGACTTGGAAGTCCTCTGGCTTCCTGAGTCCTATGATCCTCCCTCCTCTCCCCAAAAGGGAATATTCCAATTCCAAGGACAGAGCTACACAATAACTTTTTTATCCTGAAAGTGATTAGTTATGGAAGAAGAAATGTGGCCTAGATACAGTACAGAATGACAAGGAAACTGAATTCCCTGGCCACCCCAAAAAGCGAGTTCCTTACGGCACAGCTTGGCAAAGAATGATCACCTTGAATCAATGTGGATGGGATAGTTGGGGGGTAGAGGAGAGAAATAGGCATCTTTTTCCATTTATTACTCAACCCTGAAAATGTCTTTTTTTTTCCTACCAAAAGGAAGAACAGAAAATTTCCTGCTGAGATGTCACGGGATATAAAGTGACATAAAGAATTGCCTCTCCTATGACACTGGATCTGTAGCAGGCATGTGACACACATGGGTAAGACATGGATGACCCTGGTCCCTGCACTGCACAGAGCAGCTCTACAGGGAAGTCTTGTTCACTCGATTGCCACTAAGCTAACTCTGTTTAATGCGTGCGTAACATGTGTGGTGTGGTTTATGATGTGATGTGTGTGTGGTGTACGCATGTGTCCTGTGAGACTGCACACAGATGTCAAAGAGCACCAGGTGCCCGACTCTGTAACTCATCAGCATGTTTCCTTGAGACAGAGCCTCTCCTTCTATGTGGAGCTGCTGTTTTCAGTCAGCAGAACCACAGTGATTCTGTCTCTGCCCTCTCTCCCCACAGGACTGAGGGTACAGGCATGCATGGCCGTGCTCAGCTCTTTACATGGGTAGTGGGGAATTGAACTCGAGCCTCCTAGGTCCTTTCAGGCCATCATGTTTAAGCAGCAAATATTCTTACCCACTGAGGCATCTCCCTGGGTCCAATAAGCTAACTCTTGTTGAGATCACACTGAATACAAGCATGAGGCTTTCTTGTGTACCCCTCCCTGCCACCCTATAAGGTGGCATTTTGGAAACCGAGATAGACAGAGATTAAGACCCATGCCCAAGGTCATGATTTGGATGCCACAGAGCAAATTCAGACCTAGTATGCTTAATTTCAGAGCTTATATTTTAATCATCTCTGTACTTCAAATCTGAAATTTGAGCAACTTTCTATCAAGAGAGAACTGGAGTTAAAACCCTCGTTGAAACATACATCCCCAGAGGCAGACTTAGAATAGAATGTAAGATATCATTGACTTCAGGGAGAAGGGGAAGAATGTTACAGAAGCAAAGAAAGAATAAAGAAGATGCATACAAGGCCAGTGGCTTTTTAAAAAAACTTATTGTGGGCTGGAGAGATGGCTCAGCGGTTAAGGCACTTGCCTCCAGTGCCTAAGGCCCCAGGTTCAATTCCCCAGGACCCACATAAGCCAGACCCACAAGATGGTGGCCCTGGTGCATTCTCTCTCTCTCTCTCTCTCTCTCTCTCTCTCTCTCTCTCTCTCTCTCTCTCTCTCTCTCTCTCTCTTTCTCTCTCTGCTTGAAAATGAATAAATAAAATATTTTTAAAAAAACTTACTGTGCAGCAGATTAGTGTTCATAGTAGAACCACAATATATTGTTTATGATTATATATACACTTCTCTATGCTAAGTTGACTGTATATTTAATAAAAATTCAGCCCACTTCAATAAACTTTTTATGATGCCATTATAAAGCCATACGTTAAACAATTACAGGCATAATGAATTACAAAACATTTCAGAGTTCTCCTCTGTGAATATGACAATGTGCTGCCATAAGCCTTAAAAAATGAAATAGAATCTAAAGACTCATTAAATGCAAAAAGTAATCAAAGTGCATCCTTCCCTGCTGCCACCACTGCCCTAAAACAAACCTAAACTCACGACTTGAAACCCAAGTGTAGTTTTAGAACCAAGGTTGACCTGCTTATGGGAAGAACACGTGTAAAAAACCAAGTTCATGTGAGTCCATCCCAGTCAACAAGTCCAAGTGTATAAGCTTCACACTTGAGAAGTCAGGAACTCCTACCTACAGCATGAGGCGCTGGTGCTATCCATAAGCTGGCCAGAGGCTCAGGGGCAACTGGCTTGAGAGAGAGAGGCTCTTGGGAGCTGTCTTCCAGGCACCCACCTATTTGGGGGCTTTGTCTTCAGGAGTTCTACCAAGGCATCGCTGTGAAAGCTAAGAAAAGTCTTAGTCCACACTTCCACAAATGACAGGTCCATCAGGAGAATCTGCATTTTTTTCCAAGCACACTATGAAGAAGGTTATCTTTGGTCATATACATGAATTAAACACCATCATGTCACCTCTGGGACCTTGACAAATCTCTGCAGTTTCCCAATGGGTCTGATACACGGTTAGGATGGGGAAGAGGAGCAGACAACCTGTGATAGTTGTGTTGAGCTGCTAGTCATTGAATTACAGGAGCCACTTGCCAACAGGCTTCCAGAAAAGAGAGCAGGAAGGGCTTGTTGCTGGAGTCGGGTTCCTGGCTCTGTGGGATGGCAGAATTTAGCAGCAAAGGCCTCAGAAACAAACCTGCTATCATTCCTCTCCGAACATTTATGCTGACGAATTACAACAGCTGGATCACAACAGCTGGAAACCATCCCTTTCTCCCAGGAACTAGCCCCGCACTTAGTCTATACCATTCAAGTGATATTTAGCATAACTGTATTGGGTTGGTAGTGATATTTGCAAGAGCATTACTCTTGCTTTTCTGTCAAAATTCTAAGCCATTCAGGGACAAGAGCCTATGTGCTCTCTTCCAAAGCACCCAGCAACAAGCTGTGTGTCTAGACGGTGCTCCCCTGAAGTGATTTTCTACTGTCCAAGTATTCAAGGGTGAAGGTGGTCCAGAGTGGGCGATTGGAAGACACCATAATGGTCTGTGGAAAAGGGGATGAGGCTCCAATTGCAAGAAGCGTTAACAGAGCATGTCTGTTAGGAGAACATCGTTCTTCTACCTGGCAAACGCCTTTGCACCTGTATAGCTCTCAGCAAAGGGCAGACTCATAATGGGAAGATTGTGGCCAGCACTAGTATAGCAGAATGAGTCACCTTTCCTGCCGACTGACCCATCTCAAGGTGAACTTGATCACAGGAAAAACTGGTATATATATATGACTTACACCTAGACCATGTTATATTTTAAATACATAATTTAATTCTCAGAGATGGGAAGATGTCTTTGGTGGTTAGATGTGTTTTTTGAATAAGCCTAACAATCAGAGTTTGAGTCCCCAACACTCACATAAAAGCCAAAAGCCAAAATGGCACACACACCAAGGCACGTACAGAAGGGAAAGGCCTTTCAGTCAAGAGCTCCTGGAAGCTCCCAGGCCAACTAGTCTGGAGTTCCCAATAGAAAAAAAGAAAGAAGAAAGAAAGATGAGCATTCTTTCCTATCAGGCTGGCACTGTCCAGATGAACTTGGACACGATAGGAATGTTCTATGTTATACTAATCAACCTGAGAGTCATTAGCCATATGTGACCATCAGATCCCTGAAATGACAGATACAACTGAAGAAATGATTGCTTTACTCTATTTTAATTGCTTGAACTTTAATAGGTTGTCACAGTGCAAATGGCATCTGCCCTGGACAGCGCAAGGAAAGAAAAGACAAACGTGTCACATGATCAAGCTACTGCATGAGCACAGGAGAAGGAAAAAATAAGTTTCGCTTCTGTAGGCTGAGGGGACTTAGCAAACTACAAGACATGAACACTGCAATCGAAAGAACAAACGAGATTTTCGCAAAGAACATATCATGAATAATTATTATAGCAGAATAAGTTATCAATAAAAACCCAAGGGGTTCAGGAGTGCAGATGAGAGAGGAAGTTATAAAGATGGATGGAGGGCTGGAGAGATGGCTCTGAGGTTAAGGCACTTGCCTGTCAAGCCTAGTGACCTAGGTTCAATTCCCCAAAACCCACGTAAAGCCAGATGCACAAGGTGACACATGCATCTGGAGTTCTTTGGCATTGGCTAGAGGCCCTGACATTCCTATTCTCTCTCTCTCTTTCTCTGTGTGTGTGTGTGGTGTGTGTGTCACCCTTCCTCCCTCTCATAAATAAATAAATAAGTGTTGGTCTGAGCCAGTGATTTCTAGAGATATGCTGACAAACAGGATAGATACAGCCATGTGATTACGAAGCTTCAGTGAATGGACATTCAGCTTGTTAGTTGAACCAGCTACACTTCAAGGGTCAGCTGCAAGTAATGGCTCCTGTATTAGCGCAGTAATGAGACATTTCCATGCTTCAGGAAGTCCTGACATGCTGTGAGTGTTATTGTTTATATCTGCTGTTTTGTTTTTAACTCATCTTAAATCCCTTACTGGAGTAGAGGAGTAAAGGATGAAGAAATAGACCGTAGTGAAAATTGTGAGCAGGTCAGTTCTAAAGGGCAAAGGCTCTTTCCACTTATACGCCTCTCCAGATGACGCCCTTGCTGTTGCGGACCCAATGCCACCTCTCGTGAAGGACATGGTCAGATTTTATACCATTTGTCCAAAAATCCTAAGCAACAAAATACAAAAAAAAAAAAGAGAAATAAACATACAGGAAAGAGAATCGGAGATCACAACAAAATAATAGAGATTTTAAAAATTCACCTTTTTTTTTTTTTGTAGAAAAGCCTGGAAGAAAGACAAGAGGTAGATATGAGGAGAATCATTCTTTTAATCGCATTTTTTTTTCTGTTCTTTTTCCCCTTTTACTTTAAAAAGGCTTCACACTGATCCATGAGTATGAGGTGTTCTCAGCCTCCCATGGGACCCGGCAGACCAGCCACCTTCTACTGTGAGGTGTTCACTTGTAATGATACAAAAAAAGGATTTTTTTTCCCGACTAAATACACTCTGCTCCAGAAGAGGGCTGTTGCCCTCACATTTCTCCCCACCCCCCATTTTCTTACTCAGAGAAGTTAAGGTGAGCCCCCCAACGTATCCTCTTTCTTCCTATCCCTTAAAAATAAAAAGACACCTAAAGGCAGGTGATTCATCAGTTAAAGTGCTATCCACACAAATGTGAGGGTATGTGAAGACCTGATTCCCCCCAAGTCCTTTCCCCAGCACACCTAGGAATGTCTGTAATACCAGTCCTGTGGGGTGGGGTGGTCAGCAAAGACCAAAGAACCAAGGAGCTCACTGGTCACTCAGACGGACAGCCGCAGCTTCAGTGAGAGACTCCATCTCAATGCAACAGCACAGGAGATGATAAAGTGGAAGCCTGACATTCTCTCTCTCCTCTGCCCTGGTACAGGGAATGTGTATCTGCACATATGCACGTGCATATTGTTAGAATGAAAATGACCACCATTGGAGACCGCTCTGAAAGAAAAGGTTTTTAATAGGAAGAAGGGGAACCCCGAGCTCCAAGCTAGCTCCCAAGATGGGAGAATCCCAAAACTCAGACCAAGATCTCGCTTTTAAGGTGGATGTTTAGCTTGGGGGAAGGGAACCAGGTGGCCAGTATTTTTCAGCATCAGGAAGGGTAGCGCCTCCTGCCAGACAGAGACACAGCAGGTGGGGGGTGTTATCTCCTGTTCTGGGGGAGAGGTCTCTGTGAAACTTCTCCTAAGGCCACTGGGGGAGGGAACCAAGGTGTTGCCTGAATCTGGACCTAACACATATAACACACCACACCACATGCATTCCACATACCACATATATTCCACACACATGTGCATGTAGAAAAGAGTACATATGACAGGAAGGTCCTAACTAAACCTTCCTTCCTCCTGATTCCTCAATCCTTGCTGAGTACCCCGTATCCAGGAGTTCCATGAGCCAGAGTTATTTCAAGGTGTTCCTGCGTTTAGAACCTTTCCATAGGATTGCTGAAATGTTATTTCTCTCTTTTCATGAATTCTTATGAAAATCACAGATTTCTTATGAATGTGTAAAAGTATCTTCCTAAAGCTACATGATCTCTGGGAATGTCTCTGCTCAGGTGTCTATTGGAATATGTGCTTGTGTCTCTGGGTGTTTCAGAATGTTATGTGGCTGTGGGTTAAGGCTAGAAACCCATGAACTTTCAGAGGTCAGTGTAGTTTATTCTCGGAGCATCTGAAATTTAAATGCCTATCTTTATATCATCTGTAATCTGTGATTCATTTTTTATCTTTCAATAATTGTTACAGTCTCAAGTTTCCTCAGATTTGTGCAGTATAGTAAAAACAACAATGAAATATAATTCTTCTAATTTATTTTTAAATATTATTTCAAAATATTAAGTATTCATTCTTTTTAACTTATTTATTATCAATAATTAGATTCATTGTATCAGCAAGTTTTGTGATGGTACCCACATTTCCCTTCTTCCTGTCCCCAACCCGCTAAGGGCCCTCCTCAGTGGGATTGCTGGAACCGTTCATGGGATAGGGGGTTATGAATTGTACAAACAGTAGCCAGTTTTCTTTCTCTCTGTGTGTGTTATTGTTGTTGTTGAGGGGTGCATTGTCTCTGGATATTCTCCCCCACCATGGCTCTTACAATCTTTCCAGAAAGATTGTAAATATTCATTCTTAAATAAGTAAAATACATCCTAAGCATCCTCCTCTAGTATTTTAGGATACCTTTTGGCCTATAGGGGAAGATTAGAGACACAGTTCCAATCCTCAGTTGACTGTCAACTTCTAAGATATTGAAAAAATAAAGATTATATTCAAATTCTTTGACTCATAAAAGGGGAAGCCTCGCCAAAGAAGTTGGCCATAACTGTAGGTGAGCAATTAGCATATAACAAAAGCAATATTTTCCTCAGTTTTACGGATGACAATTTACCAGTCATGACACACTGTTGTAGAGCGTTTCGGTGCCAGGAGACCTGTGATATCATTTGAAGATCCAGTAGAAAGCCGGGCGGGGCTGGAGATGCGAACTAATAACTGAGACTTTGGTGACGCTTCTAAGCTGACCTTGTTGGATGTCTCCTGGACGAGACTCATTGCCACGACTCTGACACTTGACAAAATCACAGTATCTTGATCTGCAAGCATGAAAACAGAGCCAGCATCCTCTACAAGACCACACTGTTGCTTCTAAGCCGGTGAGCCGTAGATATGTCTAAATATGTTGCTTTGCTTGAATGTGTCTAGCAAGCAGCCTCTGACCGATGACCGAAGATGTTTCCCGTAAGTGCTTGGCAGCAAACAGAACGAATGCTGAACTTCTAAATGTGGAGAAACTTTGACACATCTCGAGTTTTGTTCTGAACCAGCTATGTGGACACGACCCATACGATTGCTGCTCAGTTAGCATGAATTCAGAAAATGACACTGAACTCTGCTAGTGCTCACATCCAATGTCACATGCTTACGGGGGGTAAAACATGCCAATTTTATCTTGAGGCTGCGCTTGATGAAGAAGGAAAAAGAAGTTGTGATGTTGAATGTTGACCTCTGGATGAATGGCTTTCTAACATTCAGTAGAAAAAAACTTTACAATGAGGATATCTGCCACAGCCAGGAGCTCTCCAGTTGTCTCACAGAAATGCATTTAAATGACCAGGCAAAGACCTGAACCCTGTGGAAACGGTGATGTTTTTATATGAAAGCATGGCCTGCCTTAGCACTGTGGTTGTTTAGATCCATGAGGTTGGCAGACATTTTCTTGAAAACAGACAAAGTGAGTGTGCAACCTAAAAAGAGGTGACCACCAGGATTTGCCATTCATGTTTTTGCTGGTGAAATTAGTGATTTATGACTGTGATGTGTGTTTTTTTTTCCTTAATGATATTAATTACAAGGTTTGTATGACTTGGTAAACTAATATATTCCAAATATAACCAATGCTGGAAAGTTAAAAAAAATCACGCATGAATAAAAATGTATTTGAAGTACACCCTAGGCTAGCAGATTTCAGTATCATGGAGTTTAAAAAAATCACTAATGTGGATTAATGGTCCCCATTGTACTAACCCTTAAAAAGGACTATCTTACTTAGCTTCAGGTAAGTAGCAAAGGACACTAACCGTTTTCTGGGAAAACTATTAAAAAACTTCCTTTTCCAACCACATATCTGGGTGAAGATTTTATCAAATATACTTCAGCCAAAGCAGTGTATTGCAAGAGAATGGTGGTGGTTTAAATGTGTGACCCCATAGACTCGGGCTTGAATGGAGAGTCTCCAGTGGGTAGAGCCCTACTGAGGAAGAGGTTTGTCACTGGGAGCAGATCTTGGAGTCCAGCCCTAAGGAGTATTTGGGATCAGGATCACAGTCCTAAAGTGTGTGGAGAACAGTTGGAACTTTGGTGGTAGTTTGGTAAAGGCTGTTGGTAGTGTCTCTCTGCTTGGATCTACGCAAGGAAGCCAGTTTCTTCCACCATTCATGGTATTCCCTTGGATTTGGAAGACTGAAATAAACCTTTTCCTCCCATAAGCTGCTTCTGGTTGGATGTTTGTCTCAGCAACAAAGAGCTGACTGTAACAACCATAGGAGATAAACCCATTGTCTTCATCTAAGCCACACATGAAAGAAATTTGCAAAAATAAAAAAGTCACTCTACTCATTAAATACTGCATTTTAGAAAATTCAGTCCTGTTTGACTTTTTCACTGTGTGTGCCTAAATGAAGGTGCACATGCCAGAGGGGACACGTGGAGGTCAGAAGACAAAGTCCAGTGTTGGTTCTGGCCTTCCATCATGGTTTGAGGTAGGGTCTGTCACATCGTTTGTGAAGACATTTTCCAGGGATTCTCTTGTCACTGCCCCCCCTTCTTGCTGGGATTAGACTCTCGTGCCTCACATCTGGCTTTATGTGGCTTCTGAGGATCTAAAATCAGGTCATTAGGCTTGCACAGAAAGTTTTTACACACTGAACCATCTGGCCAATCTCCACTCTTTCATTAAAATATGTTATTTAATGGCCTGGGAGTGTAGCCTAGTAAAATAATTTCTGCCTAATCCATACAAAGCTCAACACTGGATAAAAATGTTTAATATGCAATGAGTCTAATAATGTTTAATACAGTTACTACTAAACAAACTAATTTTTTCCTCCATTTTAATTAATATTTTAGTAAATATCAACGCATGTAGCCCATGTAAGGGGAAATCCCCAACAGTGGTTGTGATAAAAGGATCTGAAGACCAGCCAGCACCTTTGAGAACCACTACGTTAGTTCCCAAAGCCAAATGAGTCTTGTTCCACGCCTGCATCTTGGTCCTCAGCCTGACAAGTGGAAA
Organism: Zapus hudsonius; assembly: GCA_004024765.1. Classification (NCBI taxonomy): domain Eukaryota; kingdom Metazoa; phylum Chordata; class Mammalia; order Rodentia; family Dipodidae; genus Zapus; species Zapus hudsonius. The sequence continues at coordinate 7,471 of PVHP010014217.1, read as the reverse complement.
GAGAGAGAAAATACTCATTGACTTCTGACACTTTGCCCAGATTCTCAGAAGAGTGTCCTCCATCAATTAGCCTTGAGGTGTTACCTCGTCTCTTCTCTCCACATGCACAGGTGGACAAGGCCATGCTGTGATCTGGATGGAAGGAATATAGATGAAGGGGACACAGGAAGAAGGTCTTATGCCTCAGCTCTTAGCACCCAGCACTGTTCTATTTCCTCTCAATGTTTTCGCTTCTATAGGGGACCTTTAAGGCTGCTCTCAGTGTAGGAAGGCCATTTGATTTCTGGAAAGGTTAGAGGTTCAGATTCTGCTCCCATCCATCACTCTGGCTGACTGGAGGAGCCAGTCAGCTCCACAAAAGCAGAGAATATAGATCACCACTCACAGGATTATTGTTGGGTTTTTACAGGGCATGTGTGTTATTCAGCACCTAGAGACACTCGACTAACTTAAGGTCCTCTTCCTCTTTCTTCCATTAGCATTTGTGTTTGAGTAAAAAAATCCCACTTCCCCAGGATCTGGAGGAGAAAACTGGGGAAAGTAGGTGTACGTTCTACCAAAGACCTGCCGGTTTCCACATAGAACCTTGCCATGGATACTTCTTCCTCATCCGCAGTCCCTGTGTGAGGGTGGCTGGGATAAGATGAACTCTGACGCCTGACAATCTCCAAGAGATGCTGCTGAAAGTAAATGAAGGTGCCCAGAAGATATTCCGCCTGAGTCTCCATGCTGTGGGAAAGTCTCCCTGGCTTTCATCCCCATAAAGTATCATGTTATTACAAGACCCCATCAGCCTAAGACCCAGCATTAGCTGACACCCTGTTGAACAAGATGAGACTATTTTTTTGGAAACAGGCATATGGTGACCCTGGCAGAGCTCCAAATGCATTACTGGAGGATGTGGATTGAATCCACAGGACATAAGGGGAGGCTTGTACTAAGAGCCGTCTTTGTCTGCACAAGGTATGTGAGGATCCAACACCCTGGTGGGGACATGACCCCATTGTTTGGACAGGGTAGAACTAATTGGAAGGAAAGCTGTGCTAGGGACAAGATTCCAAACCAAGCCGTGTGGCTAAAGCACTAAGTGGTTTTCCAGGGAGTCATTTCCAAAGCCCCATGTTGATGATTCCCTCTTCCAAGAGCCCCTCAGGGAAAGGGGCCACGTCTCAAGTGGCATGTTCCAATCCAAGACGGCCCCTTCCCACCGAGGTCATCCTGACCCTGTACTTCTCTTCCATCCCTGGGGTGGGGAGGGAGTGGATAGAGAAGTAAGGCTGCCCTTGTCCACTCTGGCACCTGCACTGAGCCTTACTCAAAATTTGGATCCCTCATGTGTATTGCCTCATTGATAAATTCAGTGCTTGGGGGGGAAAAAAAAAACAAAGAAATGTGAGACATCTCATACAGTCTGGACAAAGAGAAATCAGAAAATGACTGCCTCTTTTTTTGTTTGTTTTTGAAATATTTTATTTATTTACTTATTTGAGAGAGAACGAGAGAAAAAGAAAGAGGCAGACAGAAAAATGGGAGCGCCAGGACCTCCAGCCACTGCAAATGAACTGTAGACAATGCGCCACCTCATGCATCTGGCTTTCCATGTAGGGAGTCAAGCCAGGGTCCTGCTTTGGAGGAAGACTCCTTAACCACTGAGCCATCTCTCCAGCCCATGGCAGCTTCTTCGAATAATGGGATTGTAAATATAGAAACTTACCTCAATCTCTCTACTTCTGTGACTCTCTAAATGAGTTTTTCACAGGATCTGCCCCAGCCTGAGTCTAAAACAAGTTGAATTGTCATCCAAGATACACCTTATGGTAATGTAGGTCTATTGTGAAATTAAAATTGAACAGTTTCACCTCTTGGAAAGCCACACCTTGTACCATCACCCTGTAAGGCCAGTATATAAGCTGTTGCGATAAGCAACTTATTACTGGGACAAAATATTGACCAGAAGCAGTTCATGGAAGGGAAGGGTTTATTTCACAAACAGTTCCAAGGGGAAGTTTCATGGTGGAGGGAACACATGGCAGAGGAGACAGCAGGTCAGATATCATATTCCAGAGCACCAGGAAGGAGTCCAAGCGAGCTCGCTCTGAACACCCAGTGGATGGACTACCGAACCTCAAGGTCAGCCTCAGTCTCACACCTCCTCCAGCGAGGCTCCACTTCCCAAAAGCACCACCATCATCTCAAATTGCCACAAGCTGGGGACCAAATTTTCCAAACACCTGTGGCTATGAGGGACATTTCCCATTCGAGCCATCACATAAAATATCCCAATGGAGAGGACCTGTCAGCAAACTCTCCCCACCTAGTCCCTCTGTTAAGAGAGGCCTGAGTTTGCAAGGTATTGGAAAGAAGTATACATGGTAAGTTCAAACCAAGCTTTTGAAAGAGAGTCCCCTGCAGGCACAAGGAGCCTGGGCTGTTGTCTGGACCACACTGAAAACACTCCAGGCACCCAGGGAAAGGCAGCAGTGAGATCCTCCTGAATGACTCCAGACTGCACAATTCCCCAGTTCAAGGGGTGTCCAGCGGGATAAAGGACAAACTAGGAACCATGGCATCTCAGCAAAGTGGGATTTTAGTGAGAGGTAGGAGAAAGTGTGCACAAAGTTAGGGAGTATTCTGCCTTTTCTAGAAGAGAAACGTGAAAATAAGAATACATCTTGTGTGCGTAACAAGCCTCTAAATCTAACCTCTGGTACTTCAAAAAACAAAAAGAATCAAAACCAATTTTTTGAATGTGTATGTATTTGTGGTATGCATATGTGAGCACATGTGTGTATGTGTGGGTATGTGTATGTATGTGTGTGTGTACAGAGGTAGACATTGAGTATCTTCCTCTATCACACTCCCACCCTATTTTTTGGAACAGGGTCTCATGGAATCGAGAGTTGATTAATTTGGATAGACTAGCCATCCAGCAAGTCACATGTATCCTCCTGTCTCCACCTCCTCAGCATAGGAATTACAGGCATGTGCCTCCATGTCTGGCTCTTATGTGGGTGCTAGAAATCTGAACTTGGGTCCTCATGGTTACACAGAGAATATTTACCATCTCTTTGGCCCCATAACCATTATCATAAGTGAATAAGTCAGACTCAGAAAGACAAATGCCAGGCGCCCTCTCTCATATGTGGGATCTCGATTTAAATTTATATATGAGTATATTTATGAGGCGTGTGTGTGTGTATTTGTGTGTGTGCATGTGTGTGCATGTGTGTGTGTGTGTGTGCATGTGTGTGTGTGTGTGTGTGCAGGTCATGAAACTAGAAAACATATCATGAGAGGGAAGGAAGAGATCTGAAGGGGGAGAAAGAGAAAATGACAGAATACATGTGATAGGTAAGCAGACAAGGGGACTATTTGGAGGTATAAGTAAACCAGCCAGATAAGGGGAGAGGGCACAGGGTGAGGGCAAGGAGAGAAAGGGACAAACCGCAATGACACACATATAAATGCCGCAATAAAACGTATTACTTGGTATGCTAACTTACAAATTAATTTAAAAGGAAAACAGTATATATATAATATATAATATATATATGAACAGGATGTACAGTTATAAACTATGTGATAACTGAGTCACTGGCAGCCCACATGTACCATGATGGTCCTGTAAGATGTCACCAATAACATCACACCGTCCTAATTTGTGTTCCCCCACTCTGATGCACACCCAACAATGAAATCACCTAGGAGCACATTTCTCAGAATGCGTCCTTAGCATGATGATTATGCAAGTATGAAGGGGTGTGTGTGTGTGTGTGTGTGTGTGTGTGTTTATTTAATGTTACTCCTCACTAATAGAAGCAAGAATTCCTTGAGAAATGTTTATTGCAGTCATGGGCAGTGTAAAGCCTGGTACACCCTGTGCTAAAGTAAGCTAGTATTCAGACTGAAGGAGATAGATCAGAAATACAGAAATTGTCTTGAAGCTGTCCCCTGTTGTCACAATGAATAACAATGAAAATGACTGAAATGCTAATCTATGCAGAAGCTTAATACTGATACCTATGGAGGGAGGAACCCAAAGAGGAGAGGAGAGGAGAGGAGAGGAGAGGAGAGGAGAGGAGAGGAGAGGAGAGGAGAGAAGACAGGAGGCACCCTGGGACTCCAGACTTACTGGCATCTATACACTAGATTGGGCTTTTTGCAACTCACCTCTACAGATGTTCTGGAAATTTCCTTCATAGATTCCTCACATGAAATCCTTTTCTGGTCATTTTCATCTCTCCTGTTGCAATTATAGGGATTCAAATTATCCAAGGATCCAGTTAAAGTTTCAGTTTGTTTCTTTACCAACAGACTTGTGAAGAAAATTCTAGAACATGCTTTTGTCGGCTCTCTTGGCACACAGTCATGTGAATTGTGTATTAACCAATAAGCTTAGAGTTTGAATGGTATTCTCTGTTTTTCATAGTTAGTTAGGTGACTGAGAAATATTTGTATATTATCTCAAATGATTTTATTTTTAAGTAAGTTATCATTGTTTCCAAGATTGGTTACATGTTTCTCTTCTAGCTTTATGTTAGACTTTGCAACAAGATGTCAAAATTCAGCAGCCATGGGTAAGAACCAAACACTATATGTATTTCCATCTACAGACCCACAGGTAAAGACTGTTTCCCATTATATTATAATAACGCAGGAATTTGTAATCATGAGAGCTTCCCTGCTGTTGTGGGATTTCTGGTAGCATGTCTGATTTCTAATGCCCAGGGGTTAGTAACACCCTTCAGCCCAGGAAAAATGGAGATAGTGAAAAATGTCTCCAGACACAGCTAAATATCTCCTGGAAGGAGAGGGAAGCAGAATTGCTCCAGACTGAGAAACTTACTGTTACCCAAATGAAATCTAATTAGAAACAGTGAAATGAGATTAAAGCCCACATTTCTGAACCTTCAGCCCCATATTTAAGCAGAGAGACTGTGAGACCAATGCATAATGCCCAGTTCAAGAGCAGAAAGTTGGGACGTGATCTTGATTCTTGTAATAGTTGGTGTCATGGGTTGATCCAGGTGTCCCCCACAAACAAATGACTGTGTTCTGAGTGATAGATTCTCAACTGATGGCAGTTTGGGTTTTACAACCTTGCTGGAGCTGTGTTGTTGGGGGAGGGCTTATGGGGGTTATAATCCAGCTTCCCCTTGCCAGTGTTTGGCACACCTTCCTGCCGCTGTTTGCAGTGCTGTGGTGGAGGTGATGTCCACCCCTCTGCTCATGCCATCGTTTTCCCTGCCTTGATGGAACTTCCCCTGAAGTTTGTAAACCTAATAAAACCATTCCTCCACAAGCCGCTTTTGTTTGGGTTCTTTCTGCACAGCAACTAGAATGCTGACTACAACAGTTGGCTTCTTGACTTCCCTGAGCCCCACCATTCACCATCCGTAAACTGGAAATCAAGCCAGCCTTGTCCACTCCCAAAATTGAGCCCAGGTAAATAACACAGTATAATGTGCCTCTCAGCCTGGGAGGCACTAACAGACTGCGTGGTGTGAGAAGCAGACATTCATGTCTCACAGTTCTGTAGGCAGGAAAATCCAACGCTCCCAAGGTATTGCTGAGTTGTTTCCTGATGAGGGTTCTCTTTCCCGCCATTTTCTCACTGTGTCTTCACATGACAGAGAAAGTGAACAAGAGGAAGCAAGGACTTCAGTTTCTTTCTTGTAAGGACACCGCCTTCATGACCTGACCCAGCCAAATCACCTCCCAAGGCCCAATCTCCAAACACCAGTTGAGTGGAGGGTGGGGCCTTGAGTATATGGAGTTAATAGTCCATAACAACACACAAGTGCTTTATAGACAGTAAAACTTCCAAGATTGTGAGGGAATTCATATTTCTTGTATGCGAGCCATGTGCTAAGCAATTTGAGCTTTTGTTTAATTTTCACAATCTCCTGAGGTCATTTCTCCTAATTTTACAGCATAGAAAACTGAGGCCTAAAAGACGTAATCCTCCCAAACATACAGGGCTGGCAAGTGGCAGAAGTTGGATTGAAATCTGAGCTCCAGACTTATTCTCCCAGCCAGTTCTGCAATTCCTGTGAAGCAAACTTACCTCCAGAGATCAGTGTTCTTTGTGCGAATCTATATCGCAAACAGACGTAAATTCAGCTGTATTTGCTGATATGTTCATATGTTTTCAGGAATGTGTTAAAAACAGTAATTTTTTAATTAAAAAAAATGGTTGCTACTTGGAGAGATAGTTCAGCAGTTAAGCGTGCTTACTGCACAAACCCAAGGGCTGGAGGGGACCTGATACTGCTGAGTTCAATTTCCAGAACCCACATAAATAGCTGGGTATGACCATGCCTGTCTAACCCAGTCCAGCAGGGAAATAGACACCGGAGAATTCCTTGGTTTACCAAACCACCCGCAAAGCTCCAGAGTCAGTGAAGAGACTCTGTCTCAAAGAAACAAGCGAATGAGCAATGCAGGAGAATAACCAGAGTTGTCCTCTGGCCTCTGGAGTGAGGGGGGAGCAACGCATCTGCACACATACACACCACACGCACCCCATTATACCTACCCCATGTACACATATCATGCAAAAAAATGGCTATCAATATTTATCTTAACAAATTATGCTATGCTTCTCATTTTCCCCCTTCTCTCTTCTTACTTCAAACACTTCCTTCTTACCACTTGTCTTCCTTCCCCCATTATTTATTAAACTTTAATATTGTAATGCACTAGGCTCCAGTTGTGATATACCCATGAGGAAATGTGATAGATGCTATTTTGCTTAAAGACATACATGTGGGTTAGAGAGATGTCTTAACAGCTTCCTCTGCAAGAATGAGAGCCTGAAGAGGTCTGAGAGACTGAGTGCAATCCCCAGGACTGACTTAAACAGCTAGTCATGACCACGCACATGTGTAACCCCAGTCTTGTGGGGAGCAGGGAGTGGAAAATCACCGGGGCTCACAAAAAATATGGAAAGCTCCAGGATGAGTAAGATACTCAGCATCAAGTAAGAATGAAGGAAGGAACAGTGGAGGGTGACACTCCATATTCCCTTGTGGCCACCTTAGGTGAGCAGGGCCCACTGCAAGTGAGCACACACACACACACACACACACAACACACAACACAACACACACACACGACAGACATATGTACATATATTACATATGTACATGAGAGCATGGCCCACTGCAAGTGAGCACACACACACACAACACAAAACACACACATGACAGACATATGTACATATATTACACGAGAGCACGGCCCACTGCAAGTGAGCACACACACACACAACACAACACACACACACATGACAGACATATGTACATATATTACATATGTACATGAGAGCACAGCCCACTGCAAGTGAGCACACACACACACACAACACAACACACACACACGACAGACATATGTACATATATTACATATGTACATGAGAGCATGGCCCACTGCAAGTGAGCACACACACACACAACACAAAACACACACA